>ML390443.1:0-57398 GCA_005239525.1 Nicotiana knightiana | reverse complement strand
CCGTCAGGTTCAAAAAAAAATGTAACCGGCCCGGCCCGGCCCACCCGTTAGACACCCTTAGGTGCGAGCAGTGGCGGATCCAAGTGATGACTAGCGGGTTTAATTAAATCCGTTTTATCAAAAATAATATTATGTATATGTATAAATTGGGATTAAAGCTGTGTAAATTTTGTATAAATATTTATTTGAACCCACTTGACAACTACTATTTTATGTCTAAAGTTATATACTTCTAAGATTAAACCCGATTACACAAAATTCTAGATCCGTCACTAAATGCGAGACTTCAGCTGTACATGATATATTATATGTTGGCATTAATTTGTGGGTCGAATATCCAGACCTAAAACATGGTGGAGAATCAAAGTACGGGCACCTAAATTTGATTTTTCTCGAAGGTAAATTAGTATTTTTTTTTTTTAATATTTTTTTATTAAGGAGGACTTTTTCTAGATTAAAAGAGACGACCCGATCCATTATTTGCTAATAGCCGCCTCTACTATAAAAGCCGCCATCAGTCCTACTGCTGTATACGTCTTCTATCCCCACGGCATAAATTAGTGACATTGACGAAACACACTAATACTTAAAAGTTGAAAATACTTCTAAATTAATGAGTATGTAACTATTTTAATTTATAAAATATATTTACGGTACACTTTTATCCTTTGAAGATATTAATTCGTAAAATTTTAGTAACATAGTAATAAGTACTCCTATGGTTTAATATCCCGAATTTCCAACTCAAGTTTTTTTTTTTAATTAGTCTAAGCAGCATAACATATGGATAGCACCCAAAATTCACGCACACACGCAAAACGTAGTTTTCCAACAGTTATTTCCAAAACCAAAATAAATATATTACACTAAATCAACATATAAACAAAAAAGAAAACCCTATAAAAACCCACAACTGGATCAGATAACACCAGTTCAAACACTTTGAAAAATGGGAAAGCTAACTACTCTTTTGCTTGTTCTGATCCTCTATATCATAGCCGCAGGTGCCAACGCAGAGCAGTGCGGAAGGCAAAGGGGAGGAGCTTTATGCGGTGGAAACTTATGCTGCAGCCAATTTGGGTGGTGTGGGTCTACACCAGAATACTGCTCTCCTAGCCAAGGCTGCCAAAGCCAGTGCAGTGGCGGCGGAGGCGGTGGTGGAGGTGGCGGCGGAGGCGGGGGTAGTGCGCAAAACGTTAGGGCAACATATCATATATATAACCCGCAGAATGTTGGGTGGGATTTATATGCAGTTAGCGCGTACTGCTCAACTTGGGATGGTAACAAGCCTTTGGCATGGAGGAGGAAGTATGGTTGGACTGCATTCTGTGGTCCTGTTGGACCTCGTGGCCGAGACTCTTGTGGAAAATGCTTAAGGGTAAGATTTGGAACATTAATCTACTTTTGATGATCATATTAGTTTAATTTGTTTTCCTACAAATTAAAGTAGTTTCGTGAGATATTAATTGAACAGCCATAGGAGTGGGTAAGATATAATATTCGAATATTAAATTATAATTTTAATTTGAGTTAAGGTTGCCCAGACATTCCGCAATCCACTATTTTCAACAATGAAATAATCATCCGATAGAACTACAAAAATATGCAATTTATCGATCATCTCTCCTTGATCTCCTTTGAATTTCAAAGTCTCAACTTATTTTATGACGATCTCCTGTTCTTAGATTTCAAAATTTAATTTACCTTGATACTTCTTATAAAGCGGTTACTTTTATAATAACAATAAAAATTTTACGTTAACTATTCAATTTTGTGCAATTTTAAATAGTGACTTTTTGTTTAAAACTTCTTTTTTATTTTCATGTCTCTTGCCCTAATTAATTATTTGAAAACTAAAAATAATAACAGTAAATTTATAGCTACCTAGTAAAATTTTCCAAATTTGTATCGAAAAAAAAAATGAATCCTAATACATAAGAAGGCAACATTTGATTCTACGTGGTGAAGAGCGTGAGATTTATAAAGAGATGTACGTACCTAGATCTTAGACTTTCTTTTAGATCTTTGACCTTTAAATCCATTGTCCTTGACCAAGTTGGTAGTATGGATATTGACTTTCACGACCTAAACTAATCACGAAGAAGCGCAATTATATCCGAAATTAAACCTCCCCTTTAGTACCTGTAAGGCTTGTTTTGTATAATAAACTTCACACTTTAAAATTCATGTAATTAATTTGGATAATCATGGTCTCGTTTTAACTTTGATGGTCAAATAGATTTATTTTAAACAACTAAAAACTAAGCATGAGGTATTTTATTAGTTCCTAAACAATATATAATATCATCACAAAAATCGTACAGGTGACAAATACAGGCACAGGAGCTCAGACCACAGTGAGAATTGTGGATCAATGCAGCAATGGCGGACTAGACTTGGATGTTAACGTTTTCCGGCAGCTCGACACAGACGGAAGAGGGAATCAACGCGGCCACCTTATTGTGAACTACGAGTTTGTTAATTGTGGTGACAATATGAATGTTCTGCTATCCCCAGTTGACATAGAATAAGCAGCTCTATATGCCCATGTTTAGTCTTTGACGGCCCAAATACAAATAAAAGAACCATATGTAAAAGGAAACAGAAAATAAAGTTGCTTTGAAGGGTTAGGCAATTCCAACACCTATATAATTAAGAATGTCTTTCATTTGGGAAGAATGAGGTGAAGTGTGTATTTCTTTGTGATTTTAATTTGTATGCGAATATTGTGATTTTTTATAAAGAATCGCAGTCGGACAATACTTGTTGGTCTCATTCTGAATGAACATTTTTTGTGGCTATAAAAGTAATTACAACGCGTCAATCCCATATTAGATTGGGCAGAAAACAAATTAAAGAAAAATTAATTCTTGATTGGAGGACTCATAACGAAATTAAAGGAAATTTAATTTTGGCAAAATGACATCCTGGCCACTTATCAAACACCGTGAGGACAACTAGCTAGCTAAAATGCTACGGCGTAGTTTCAGTCCAAGTGAAGGATCAGCACAAAAACGTGCTAACGATGGCAATACTTCTTACACACAAAGGCTGAAAAGAAAATGAATCAAAGGCACACAAAAGGTTTTGGAGGTCAAGGCCAATTTTCAAATTGTATTCAAGAGAAAGGGAAATTACAAGTAATGAGATACTTATTTGATATGCTTGTACAAGTATATATAGACTTATTTAGCCATATATGACTGGGAATACAAGAAAGATAAACTAAAGTTGCTGCAAAGTTGCTGTCAGGCATGGTGTGAAGCAATCATTCCGGTCAGGCATGCTGCAAAAGCTGTCAGGCATGTTGTGAAGCAATCATTCTGGTCAGGCATGCTACAAAAGCTGTCAGGCATGCTGTGAATCAATCGTTCCGGTCAGGCATGCTGCAAAAGCTATCAGGCATGCTGCAAAGGCTGCCAGGCATGCTGTAAGGTGATCATTGATGTTTTTGAATTTGTCCAGCCATGGCAGATTTGAATTTTGGGGCAGCTACGGCGGGAAAATTCGGGAAGGATCAGGCGGGTACTTGAATTGGCGCCGACTTGTATCCGTTTGTAAAATTGATACATAAACTTACACTTTTCCCATTTGAACATCCAGTGGATAAACTTGACAGAATGAGTACTAATAAATACATCTAGTGGAGCGAGTACATCACTTGTGCTGACATGTACAACACGTCACATGTTAGATTATTTATTACTTGACAAGTGTTATTTGTAGGTCCTATTTTCAAATACTAAATCAACAAAAAAGAAGTAGAAAAAAAGAGGAAAAAGACCTGACACTTCCTTCTTCTCCGTTCATCCACCTCCCTTTCTTACCTTATTCTTATTCTTTCTTCTCCTCTATCTTTTTCCTTACTGTTCCTTTCTCTCTTATTCTGAATCAATTTCACAACTCCATTATGGTCATGATTAGACCAAAAAAAAAAATTGAATTTTGGAATATCAGAAATTCAATAGGAATTCATGGCTTTGAAATAGTGGAGGCCCTTGAATACCATTGCAAATATCTGCTCTTTTTTGTTGTTGTTTTGGCAAAGAGATTCGATAATAGGTTTTCTTCAAACATTGGTGGTTTAGAGTGGTGAGTACTTTTGACCACCATAAAACTTAAATGGCTTCCACCTCCACCTTGCTGGCAACCAATCATAACCCCATCTTTTCTACAACTCCAAAATCGTAAGATAAAAGTAAAAATACACAATCTTCATATCGAATATTCTGATGTTCTCTCTCCTCGCTTAAGTCGAAGAGAAGAAAGAGAGCGAAAATGAGTACTGACAGGCTAGGGGTCGTTTTTCCCTTTTCTTTTTTCTTTTTTATTTTTTATTTTTTCCTATTGATTATTGTATTTTCTTTAATCGGATTATCGCAGTCACGCACATTTTATGCGTGATTGAGACACATTTTGTCCATATCACCTATGTCACTGCCACATAAGCATAGTCAATGGTCAAAGTGGTTTAATAGTACTCATTCTGTCAAGTTGGAGTGTTCGAATGCGAAAACTATAAGTTTATGTATCGGATTTACAAACGGGTACAAGTTTAAGTGGCTAGGATGCCGTTTCACGTTTAATTTTATTGAGCAGCCGACAAGATAACTTTCTTTTCACTTTTTCTAAAAAGAGAATAAGGAACAAATGATATGATTCAGTTGCAGAATGGGAATTATGAACTTTACGTTCTAATGCTAAAATAGTAGGGGAATAACTCCTTCAAGACATATAGTTTGAGAAATAACTAAACTACAAAATCAGGGGCGGATGTAACGTATGTCCACCGGATTCATCTGAACCCATTACTTTGGCCACAGAGCATAATTTTATGTGTAAAAATTCATAAAAATTTCAATAAATGGTATGTCTAAATCCATAACTTTAAAATACAACGAGTTCAATGCTAAAAATCTTAAAGTTGAACCCGTAGAATCTAAATCATGGATCTACCTCTGTATATACTTAAGTAGTAGTTATTTGATAGTAGCCTAATTATATAATTTAGACGCTATTTACACTCTAATTTAGCTGCACTTTATTGATGTTTGAATATTAAAAGATACAAAATGCTCTAATTAAGAAAATTATGTTTTGTAGGAGCCACTCTGAGCTAGGAGGGAGCTAAAGAGTGTTTTCGAGTCATTATGAATGTAGAAGGCCAATCAAAGGTTAGCCCAGACGAAAATAAGTGAGAAAAGCAAGCAAAAATGCAAAGTCCAGGTGCTTCGCGGCCGCGAATCAGCTCGTAAATGGAAGGCAGTGAAGAGGCAAAAATCTGCGGCCGCGGATGGGCGGTCAGAATTAAAAAAATGCTGGGGCAATTATGTAATTTTCTGGGCAACTAACCTAAGCCCATATGAAGCCTAAACTCGCCCAGAGGTAGAGAGAGAGGTGTTTTTAGACGATTTTGGAGGCAAGAACAAGGGAGAGAAGACAAATCAATTCTTCAGAGTTTTTATCTTTTCTTCTTACTTCTATTTATGGATTATGAATTATATTAGTGTTGTGTTTTGCATTAGTATGAGTAGCTAAACTCCTAATCTAGGGTTTTGATGGAACCTATTGAAGGATGAATTTCTCGTTATGTTGTTATAAATTTGCCTTAATTTTCTCTGTATTTGTTCAACTATATGCTTGTTGTTGTTGATTGAAGGGCCCTCGATTAACTGTTCCTATTTAGTGTGCATTACTCGGGAGAGAGTGCATACTTAGGTCGTTGTTGAACAACATCACTCCTGACGTATATGAGGGATCAATACGAAGGGTTTAAAGGTGAGATTAGGGATAACGAAACCTTGGGTGCGATCTAAGTGAGCTGTAATTAAGGTTAGCTAGCGTAATTCGGGAGATTATGTCTAGTATATTGTTGTAATTACTCGGGAGAGAGTTAAAATAGTTAGAGCGCTCATGATCGATAGAGAAGACTTAGAAAAATTTATAACAAACATAGCGGAAAAGACTCTGACAATAGGTAAATCATAACCTTAGATCATTCTAATTATTGTCTACAACACGTTCATAGTTAGTTCTTACTTATTGCATTCTCATTAAGTAATATTTAGATAGTAAACATCCAATTTGTTATTTAAATATCTCGAAAAGTTGATTACGTGAAATTGTGTGAGTCTGATAGATGTGATTGATAGGTTAATTCCCTGTGGGACGACTCCGGACTTGTTAACCGAAATATATTTGCAGCGACCGCTTTGTCCTTTTTATAAGGCATAGTTGGGAGTGATCAAATTTTGGTGCCATTGTCGGGGAATTAACGGTGTTATTAATTGCAGTTAAAAGAAGTGCAAAAATTCTTAGGTAGTCAATTTTCTTCAACTTAAACTGAGTACATTGAAATTCTAACGTTTGTAGTCTTGCGTGTTACAGGTGCATGCCTAGAAAATCCTCAAGAATTGGTGAATTGTTCGAAGTATTATCAGACACTGAGAAAGTTTTCAAGGCATTGCATCGTGCAAACAAGAAAGGCAAACAACAACAGAAATCGACAAAACAACTTGAACCAGACATGGGAGACGAAGTAAACAACAGGAATAATGGGGATAACATGAATGACCCAATTTGCCTCTTTTTCTAGAAGCAGCATTGTACGATTGGGCGCAACCCACAGCTGACAACTTAGAAACCGCAATTTTAGTCCCGTAGATACAAGTCGATTCGTTCCAAATCACAAATAGCATGCTTCATTTGTTTCAGAACAAGAGACTGTTCCCAGGGTCATACATTGAAGATCCTCAATAGCATTTGAATAATTTTCTATCACAAAGAAAACATAATGTGACTCCGAAAGCAATAAGGCTATTGTTGTTTCCATTCTCAGTGGCGGGAGCGGCTCAGACTTAGCTTAGTTCACTCCCCATAAATTTCATCACTACTTGGGAGGAATAAGTCAAGAAATTTGTGAAACAATTTCACCTACCCAATAAGAATGCTCAACAAATTGATGAGATATTGAGCTTCAGGCAGAAACCAACATAGACGTTACAAGAAACGTGGGAAAGGTTCAAAGGGCTGCTGGTTTTGTGTCCACACCATGGTATTTCAGAGCAGATGTTGGGGCAGAGGTTTTACATGGGTTTGGCAGATAGCTTGAAAGCCAATGTTGATGCTTCATCAGGTGGAGCATTTTTGAGCAAAATATTCGTCGAAAACAAGATCTTACTTGACAAAATGGCACAAAACTCGGGGTGGACGACAAGAAACGCTCAAATCACTCCTGTGGTTCACTCAATGGACTTAGAACCAGCTAACTCCATAGCTGAAAATATGGCCACTCTAATGACACAAATGAGCATCCTCACCAAAAAGGTTGATGAATCATGCCAGAAACAGCAGGTACACATTGTTGACGCAACTAATGGGGGTTTATGTACATCATGCATTAATCTAGCATATGTTTGCTCATGGAATGGGGAAGGTGATCACCAGAAATATCAGGAGAACATGAATTATGTGGCCAACTACGGGGGACAGAGACCAGGTGGTCAGAATTAGGGTCAACAGAATCAATAATATAGACCAGCCCCGCAACAGCAGAACAATAACAACAATCTTGGGGCCATGTGACCTCAAGGTTAAGTGGTGCCTTACCAAAGACAACACGGCTACAACCATCAGAATCAGCAGCAGGTTTATCATCAACCTCAACAACAACACACTGGTATACGTATGTGTTTGCTAGACTCGAGGGAATGATGCAACAATTGATTGAGTCCACTAGGTAAGTAACTGAGAGAGTAGACTCACATGAGTCAGCAATAAAGAATATTGAGATCCAATTGGGATAGATTTTGATGGCTCTGAATAATAGTTCCTAGGGGGAGTTACCTGCAAACACACAAATCAATCCAAAGGAGTACGGCCCGAAACATCTAATGGTAGTGAGTCTACAAAATGGTAGAGACCTAGACTTGGAGAAAGAGATTTCTCGTGAAAGAAGACCTACTGAGACATCGGTGCCAGTACCTATTGAGGTAGATGATTCAGCAGGATTGAATGAGGTGACAGTACAACATGCTCAAGAAGATGCCAACAAAGAAAAAGAGGTTGTGAAAGGGACTGAGGCAACACATGAACTAATAGCGGAGGCAGTGTCTGAACAAGAAAAAAATGAAATCACAGGGAATCCAGCATCATTCGCACAGAGACTGGCCAAGTATCAGAAAGATGAGCAATACAAGAAATTCTTGGAGATGTTGAAAGAAATTCAGGTAAACATTCCATTGATTGATGCTTTAAAGGAGATGCTTGATTATGCGAACATTATGAAGGACTTGATGTCACGCAAGTTCGAATTTCAAGACTTGGACATGGTTACACTGACTCATACTTGTAGTGTTGTTGTGATGAGACCCATTGCTGAGAAGTTTCCTGGCCCAGTGAGTTTCACAATCCCTTGCACAATATGTAACAATGCATTTTCTAAAGCACTGTGTGATTTGGGGGAAAGCATAAATCTTATGCCCCTGACTATCTACAAAAGGCTAGGGATTGGAAGAGCTAGACCCACGTCAATGTTACTACAATTGGCTGAAAGGACAGTGAAAAGGCCCTCTGGTATTCTAGATGATGTATTAGTGCAGGTTGGGAAGTTTGTGTTCCCAGCAGATTTTGTCATTCTTGACTGTCGGGTTGACAAGGAAATTCCCATAATTTTAGGAAGACCAATCTTGTCCATGGGGAGAGCTCTAATTGACTGTGAAATTGGAGAGCTCAAAATGAGATTAAATGATGAATAGATAACATTCAATGTATAGAAATCTATGAGGCAACCAAGTGAATTCGCCAATTTCTCTCTAATAGACGTTGTGGATGTAATTTTGGAGGAGGAAGATGAGACATTGAACACTCAAGATCCTTTAGCAGCTTGTCTCATGAACCTAGATGAAGCCAATGGAGAAGACTTGGCAGAGTGGGTACTTTCTCTTGAAGGCAAAGGTTTTTGGAAGAGGGAGCTCGAATTTGAGCCCTTACACTTAGAGGAAATAAAAACTCCTCCAGTTAATCCATCGATAGAAGAGCCCCCAAAGTTGGAGCTGAAGCCACTGCCAACCCATCTCAGGTATGCATTCTTAGGACCTAGCTCAACTTTAACTGTTATTATCTCATCTAATTTGTTAGATGTGCAGGTAGAACATCTTTTGCAGGTACTGGAGGAGTACAAGATTGCAATTGGGTGGATCATTGTAGACATCAAAGGTATCAAACCAGCCTTATGTATGCATAAGATTCTACTGGAAGATGGGCACAAACCTTCCAGAGAACATCAAAGAAGGCTGAACCCCAACTTGAAGGAAGTGGTGAAGAAGAAGTGATTAAGTGGTTAGATGCGGGAATCATATTCCCCATCTCTGACAGCAATTGGGTTAGACCAGTTTAGTGTGTGCCAAAGAAGGGTGATATGACGGTAGTGAAAAATGATAAGAATGAATTGATATCTACACAAATAGTCACAGGTTGGCGAATCTGTATGGAATACAGGAAGTTGAACTTGGCTACCCGGAAAGACCACTTCCCACTTCCATTCATTGATCAGGTGTTAGATAGATTAGCAGGGAGGTCCCATTTTTACTTTCTGGATGGGTACTCGGGGTATAACCAGATCTCTATTTCACCAGAGGATAGAGAGAAGACTTCATTTACATGCCCTTATGGAGTTTACGCTCTAAAATGGAAGTGAGCACAGTTGAAAGGACCCCACTTTCCCGCATTCCTCTCCCCATGAGCAGAACACCAGAAATGCACACCGATCAATTGGGTTTTAATTATTTAATAAGAAAGATGGCAAATCCTACCATTGTATTTCCTTTTTTCATTTGAATCCTATCAACTTGGAGAGTGTCTAGATTAAGACACTTCTCGTATTCGGACTATCAAGATCGACTAAATGAGAGTGTAGGTGACATGGTAAAATAACAAATCAGCCACACTTTTCTGGACCCCTTTTTTTGGGGAAAGGATACTTGGTACGACTTATCTTTCCGCAGACTACTTTACTCACTAGAAGTCATTCCACGTACAGGAACTGGGAAAAAAAGGGCTCGAACTACAGGGATCCGATACCTTCTTCCCTTGGTATGAGAAGTTGGTTATGTAGGCTGACAACCTTCGGAGAATGTCGTTTGGACTATGCAGCGCACCTACCACATTCCAAAGGTGCATGATGGCCATCTTCACGGACATGGTAGAGGAAATAATGGAGGTTTTCATAGATGATTTCTCAGTGGTGGGGAATTCATTTGATGATTGCCTTAAGACTTGAGAAGAGTATTGAAGAGGTGTATCGAAAGTAACCTGGTGCTCAACTAGGAGAAGTGCAATTCCATTGTACATGAAGGTATAGTCTTGGGACACTTTGTGTCAAATAAGGGCATTGAGGTGCATCGAGCAAAGGTTGACGTGATAGCAAAGCTTCCACCACCCACTTCCGTCAAAGCAATCAGGAGTTTCCTTGGGCACGCCAGTTTCTATAGGAGATTTATAAAAGATATTTGCAAAATTGCTAACCCCTTGTGTAAATTGGTTGAAAAAGATCACCCTTTTGTGTTTTCTGATGACTGCAGGGTAGCATTTGAGGAATTGAAAAAGAGACTGGTAACAACACCTATCATTGTTGCCCCTGACTGGGAGAAACTATTTGAGCTGATGTGTGATGCAAGTGACTATGCTGTGGGTGCAGTTCTTGGGCAGCGAAAAGATAAAATCATGCATCCAATACACTACTAAAGTAGAACGTTGAGTGGAACCCAACTGAACTATACTGTGACCGAGAAGGAGATGCTGGCGATAGTGTTCGCGTTTGACAAGTTCATATCGTACCTGATAGGCTTGAAGGTAATTGTTTATACTGGTCATGTTGCTCTCAGGTACCTAATCGAGAAGAAGGAGTCAAAACAACGCCTGATTCGTTAGGTTTTACTGCTGTAAGAATTTGACTTGGAAATCCGTGACAGTAAGGGAACGAAAAATCAAGTAGCTGATCACTTGTCTAGACTAGAAGGAGCTGAGAAAGCGGTTGAGGTAGAAGAGATTATGGAAACCTTTCCAGATGAACAACTACTAGCCACAAGTCTTGAGGATGCTCCATGGTATGCCGACATTGCAAACTATCTGGCGAGCGGTATAGTTCCTCATAACCTTTCTTTTGTCCAAAAGAAAAAGTTCTTTCGTGATTGCCGCATGTATTATTGGGATGAACCTTATCTGTTCAGGATTTCTATTGACAACATGATTCGTAGATGTATCCCGGAGATAGACCAGTCTTCTATTTTGCAAGCATATCACCCGTCACCATGCGGTGGACATTTCAGAGGAGTTATGACAACCGCAAAAGTTTTGGAGTCGGGCTTCTGCTGGCCAACAGTGTTCAAAGATGCACATTTATGGGTAAAGGGTTGTGATGAATGCCAACAAACCACAAATATTTCCCGGCTACATGATATGCTTATGAACCCAATTCAGGAGGTCGAAGTGTTCGATGTATAGGGAATCAATTTCATGGGGCCCTTCATCAGTTCATATGGCAACAAGTACATACTCGTCGCTGTGGACTACGTGTCCAAATGGGTGGAAGCTGCAGCGCTCCCTACCAATGATGCAAAGGAGGTGATTGGGTTTTTGAAAAAGAACATATTCACCCGATTTGGCACTCCAAGGGCAATAATCAGTGACAGAGGCACTTATTTTTGTAATCTAGCCTTCGAGAAGTTGCTAGAGAAGTATTATGTACGCCACTAGGTGGCCACTCCATATCATCCGCAGACAAGTGGGCAAGTGGAAGTGTCAAACAGAGAAATAAAGAGTGTGTTATCTAAAACCGTGAATGCCACCAGAACGGACTAGGCGAGAAAGTTAGATGATGCACTCTGGGCTTATCGAACCTCTTTCAAAACACCAATTGGGATGTCGAGATACAAGTTGGTGTTCGGGAAGGCTTGTCACTTGCCGGTGGAGTTGGATAATAGAGCTTGGTAGGCGCTGAAACAGTTGAATCTCGACATGGATGCTGCGGGAACTAGTAGAGTCACGGAGTTGCACGAGCTTGATGAGTTCTACTATCATGATTTTGAGAGAACAAGATTTTACAAAGAGAGAATGAAGATATTACATGATAAAAACATTATTTAGCAGAATTTTAAACCCGGAGATTCGGTATTGCTATACAACTCAAGACTAAGGTTATTTTCGGGCAAACTAAAGTCTCGATGGTCAGGGCCATTTCGTGTGGTTGAAGTACCACCCACAAGTGCTGTAGAGATTATCGCAGAGAATGAATCTCATGCGTTCAGAGTCAATGGGCACAGACTAAAACATTATGTGGGCATGGATGAAGCGAGGGAGTGTTAGTGACCCATTTGATCGAACCTCAGAGGTCGAGCGAACCTTAAATGCGCTTACCTGCGTCGTGTCGCGACGTTAAATCAGGTGCTACATGGGAGGCAACCTATTGAATTGTTGTAATTATCGTTCCGTGACGTCAACTCAAGCGCTTCTCGGGAGGCAACCCATGATTTTCTTCTCTTGTTTTTCTTTTGTTGTTATATTTGATTTTGAACGTTACGAACCGAACTACTAGTGTGCAGGGCAAGAATTGTGCGCATTGGAAGGAATCAGGGGTCCAAAATTAACCCGCGCAGAGGTAACTTTGAGGAAAAGATAAAATTTGGTCGGAGATGGTGATCCATGGCCGCGAATCAGACCGTGGCTCTGACCGCGAAGTTTGGGTGCTACACTATTGTGGATCCGCGGCCGCGGTCTCGCAAGTGGATTTTGGCAAGTGTTCTGCCTCAAGTCCGACCGCGGACCTGAGTGCAAACTGGGTCGCAGATTTTTGGACGTATTCTGCCCAGCATCCACCACCGCAGACGCGACCGCGGAGCTGGGCACGGACTAGGTGGACACCAGGTAAGTTATAATTTTTTTTATTTTAGTTTTCTTATTTTTTTTCTACTCCCTCCCTTAACCTAAAAGGCCCACCCCACTAAAAACACTCCCCACTCCTCTTCACCTCTTCAACAAAAACCCATCCCTCTCCCCCACAACAAAACCATTGATTTCTCTCCCTCCCTTCCCCCATATTCTCCATTCAACACAAGACTCTCCTCCTTTATTCCCCTTTCCATTCGACATTGCTCCAACCTCCATCCTTCTCAAGATTTCCAAGTAAGTACATGATTTTACTCCTCTTTCTTAGTATTTTCTTTTTTTATGTTTATTTTCAATTTTTGAAGTGATTTTTCTCTTCAATTTTTCTTTTTTTATTTGTTAGTGTATGTATAGGGTATTAAAATCATGGGTCTTGTCTATTGGAGTTGGATTGTAGTGTATATGTGGTGTGTGAGACCACTAGATTTGGTATGGAAGGTGTGGTAATTCAATTGGTTGTTTGTGCAACTTTGTAAATATATGCATACTAGGTGTTTGTTGATTTGCCTCAATGAGCTATGAATGCAAACTGTGACCATGGTGCGAGTGAAGCCTGACTAACCGCCCTTGGTTCACATAATTCGCCCCTACTAATAGTGGTGTTGTTTTGTCAGGTACAATGCATCCCTCACGGAAGAGACGCGCTATAGGAGCCTCGTCTAGTGGACATGGAGGTTCTTCCAGAGTTTGGGCACCGACTAGCACAAGCCAATTTGATAGTCGCAGATTTGTTTCCATAGCGGCTCAGGACCGCTTTAGTGAGAAGGCTACGAAAAAGCCTGTACCCGAGAGAGACATTAACAGGGCAGCCCTCGAAGTTGAATGCCCAATTATATATTGGGAGTTGGTTAGGCGTCGACTCGACATCTTCTTTGAAGAGCCAGAGGAGGGTAACATGATGCTTGTGCGGGAGTTTTATGCCAATCGCCCTGAACATGATGAGCGAATATGCACTTTGAGACAAACAAGGGTGGATGCCTCACTAGCTGCCATCAGACGAGTGTATCATTTGCCGGTATTCAATGGGGCTGAAGATTATTATGAGACTTACAAGCGTGAACCCACCACATGGAATCTCTTTTTCCAAACTATCTGTTTACCGGGCAGAGAGGTAGTATGGTGTGTGCCTGGTAGCATCTTGCATTCATCATCACTCACTTTTGAGGGTAAGTTTGGCTGTACATAATCAATATTCTATTGTTTCCATCCGATAACACCACGGAGGTAAATGGCCCAAGAGCGGTAGTGATTTGGTGCTTTATGCAAGGCCACAATTTTGATGTGGCTCAGGTCATCCAGTCGGAGATGTTTATCCGCTCACCAATGAAGAGGTATAGGTTTTACTTCTCATCTCTTTGTTTAACCAAAGAATTAGACCCTTTGACTAAATCTTATTTTTAAGATGAATACGGGTTACTGATAATCAAGATAATGGGAAAAATGAAGAATCGACAATATTACAGAAATAAAAGATCGAAGTTGATTGTATTCGAGAATCAGATGCCTTTACAAGTTGTATTCCCCTCCCTTATATAGGAGATTCTTATTACATACGACTGCTGCTATGGTTACTCATTAATGACTAATTATGACATTAATGAGGCATTAAAAAGGATAACGGTAAATAGGAGTTCAGTTACATAACGTTCGAGTAATCAATTGTGGGTCCGTGAATCTGCCAGTAGCTTTGTCTAGATTCATTCTGACCGTGACTCTCTCCCATTTTGATCAAATTGAATTTCCCGTGGCTGATAAGTTCGTGGGTGTACTGAACCGTGCCTCTTTGTAACATACCTCTTCAAAGAGTTATTTCCAGCTGTCATGTTTTCCCGTGTCCACGTGACTAGCTGAGTTGTCAAAAGCTGGCTTACGTGTGAAACTCTTTTTTACCAATACAGATAATCCCCCCACTTGCCATATATTTAAGGATTAATATTTGGTAAGTGGATATTCATTTATGGCAGGAATATTTTGTCGCCGCTTTTCCTTGAATCATTGTATCCTTCTCTGTACCATAGGCGTCGTTTGTCACTTCCATTTAATTCTCATACCACGTGTCCTTTTCGGATTGGTTCTGCATTTACTCAGCACCTTTTAGGGCTTTTTGCGACTGTGCCAGTTCTGAAGTGGTATCTTCAATTATGACTTTTCATCATTATTTTCCTTTTTCATCATGTTTGACGGTTGTCTTCAAGTATAAATACTTTTTTTCTTTTCTTTGCTTCCACGAAAAACTTTTCTACTTCTGTTTTCTATAAAAAACTTTCTTCTTTGCCTTTGTAAACATGTCTTCTTCAAACCAACCTCAAAGAGTAATAGACATTGAAAGCTTAGCGCCATCTTCTGCTCCGACTAGGAGTCGGAGGGGTGGTAGACTTAGAAGTCTAGGATCCACTCCTTCGAGGGGCTCTTCTTCTTCTCAAATAGTTCCTTCTCCTTCCACTAGATCTCCAGTTACTCTGAGATTTAGGGTTTCTCGGTCCTCGTCTAGAGGTAGAGGCGAACGCCTTCGTGAACCTGAAGTCGATGAAATTGTCCCTTCTGAGTTTGTTTTCTCTAGGGATAGTCAAGTTCTTGTAGATCAATCTTCTTCTCTTGATAGTGTAGAAATATATCCAACCCTTACAACTGAGGGTCAGATTTCCCTTGTTCGAAAGGAGTGCTTCTGGAAATCTGACTTTCCTGTCTATATTCTGAATAGTAATCAAAGAATAACATCTTACAAGACGGGTTATTATTTTGTTTATACTTATCCTTTCACTTTAGGGTTTAGACCCCCCATTGACCCAGTTATAATTGAGTTTTGCCGTTTTTTCTATATATGCTTAGGACAAGTTTGCCCGCTTGTGTGGCGAGTTGTCACATGCCTTAGGAGTTTGGCTTACTTAGCCTCGGTTCCTTTTTACCTTCAACCATCTTATTCACCTCGACTCTCCTACCTTATTTCGTGAAGGGGTTTTTACTCTGACTGCTAGAAGCAAAATAATGTTAGTAACCCCTGGAGACGATAAGGATAGGGGTTGGTACCTTCGTTATGTCGCTTTACCCACTGCTGGTTTAGTGGGTGAAGAAAATCTTCCCTTCCCTGAGAAGTGGAATCGCACACGTGCGTATGCTTTATCTCACATTTGCTTTTTCTTGTTTTGACTTGAGATGTTTTATTTAACACCGTGTCTGTTTATTTTTCTCCTTTCAGCAATCATGAATACTGTCGAGAATGTCTCCGGTATTCGTGATTGGGTAGAAAAACTGTTATCTGTTGCTCCTTCTGAAGAAAGATCTTGGAAGTACCTCGCTGGGAGGTACGGTTGGCAAGTAAAGACCCACGGTAAGTGAAGCTTTTGCTCTTGCTTCTTTCCTTACTTGAGTCTTTTTTCTTTTGTCGTTTAACTTTTTCCCTTTTTAATAGGATTCTATCCTCGTGGGGTGTCCGCTTCCTCTATCCCAAATATTTCCTTGGCTCAAGCCTAGAAAATTATCGTTGGTTCATCTTCCTCGAAGAGGAAAATTAGCGAATCTCGTTCCATGGAGGAAGAGGAAGAGGGTGCGTTGGTGCACAGGCCACGGAGAAGGCGAATGATTTTAGATGATGAGCCTAGTGCCTCAACCTTACCTCTCGTGTCTGTGATTGAGCCCCCTGTCTTTGATGATATTCCACATTCCCCTATTCATGATGGTAGTGATCTCGTTCCTGACGACGTCCCTTTGGCTGCTTTCTTTCCTGATTCTTTGAGAGAAACTACTTCGTCTATTCCTTTGGCTATCTCAACTTTTGATGCTGCTTTGCCTGTAACTTCTTCAACTCTTCAACTTTCCATGCCTGCTCCTTTGCCCGTGGCTTCTCCAGCTCCTCAACCTTCTGTGCCTGTTTTTGTTCCATCTCTGCCTGCTTCCATGCCTTCTGTTAGGGAAGTGGGGTCTTCTAGCAGAGAGATGCAGCGTGTGGTAATAGAGGTTCCAGCTGAGGGAAACCTTTTCAAGAAGACGGGTGAGCCTGAAGTTTGGCTCAAGCCTTTAATAGGTCCCGCGGAGAAAGCAAAGCTAGCTAGCCACGGTGCTCTTACATGGGCAAATGAGGTCGTGCATACTTCTTTGAAGGTATGGTGTAAGTTATCCCCTTTCACCCCCGTATATGAAATTTACCATTTCTAACTGGTTTATTTCTTGTAGATTAACCTCATAGGCATGGAGCTTATGAAGAGGATTTCAAACACAGACCAAGAGACAAGAGAGTTGCAGGCAGAAGTTGATAATTGGAAAGCACAGTATGATAGCCTAAGGATTGACATGGACGCTTTAGAAGAGGAGAGGAATACCTTGAAGCGGCAGATGAGACTTATGGCAGCAGAACTAGTAGTGGAGTGGGCTTCTTGCAGTCAAGCTGACAAAGACAAGAGTGTTCTGGAGTCTTCGTTCGTGGAGCAGCTGTCCCGTGCCTCAGAGGAGATTAGAGACTTAAAGAACTTGCTGGGGCAAAAGGAAGAATACTCAGGCGAGCTCGTGAAATCACTCACTCGTACTCAAGAAGATCTTCAAAGGGATTTAGAGAAAGCTCAAACTTTATAGGAGTCGATTATTCCATTAAGGACCGCTCATGAAGCTGCGGAGGCGGAGAAGGACGGGTTAACGGCTGAACTCCAAGTGTGGGCAAAAGATTATGAGGATTTGGAAGAGGTGGCTGTTATCGATGTGAGCTGGGCATATATGAGTTCTCACCTTGACACATTGATGGAAATGAGTCAAGAGAGTTTTGACCTTAGTGCTGAAATAGCCAAAACTAAAGAAGCCATGGAGAAGGCTCAATAGGGTCATAACCTCTCTTCACCTGATGGTGAGATTTCAGCCGTTCATGCCTCTTCATCCTCAGTTGCTCCCGCTCATTCTGCCTCTGAAGTCAACCCCTCTCTTTGAAAAGATCTAGTTGGTTTACCCCTTTTTTCTTTGTCTTTGTACCAATTGGTGGTTACCCCCAATCCCATCGGGGGTAAATTTTGATTTCCTTTAAGTTTCCAAATGACAACTTAGGGGCACCACAATGTAAATATAAAAATCTTATACGACTAAGTATAAGTTAATACTTAGTTTTAGCCATTTTTAATATATAAATATTAGTTCGACTTTTGTTGAGTTTCTGTTTCACTCTTTAAGTCTTTTGCATGCTTTATTTTTTGAGGTTTTGGTTTTACCTTCGAGTTTTGCATGTGGAATGCTTTAGACTACTCATACCTTTTTTATAATAGGCACGGTATCATATTAAATGTGTGCCTTTTGTAATAGGCGTAGTTTATGAAAGAGGGCCCTTTATAATCGACATAAAGAAGACGTCTCAATTTCATGATAATGCAATAGAGTGATAGGAATTTCACACATGTTTAAGATTGTTTCCAAGGAAAGTTTTTTGTTTTAACTTCCATGACATTTTACATGTGTTTGGTTATCGTCTAAAACTCACGCTTGCAACTGTTTTTGTTTAACAGATTTAGTACACTCTTGTATTTCGTAACTGTTTTTTATAGGTAATAGTTTTTCGATATTAATATAAGGAAATAACTATTTTTCACTAGTAACAGTTTTTATAAAGATTGGGGTTTTTACCCACAACTGTTTAGTAACAATTTTTATAAAGATTGGGGTTTTTACCCATAACTGTTTAGTAACAGTTTTTATAAAGATTGGGCTTTTTACCCATAACTGTTTAGTAATAGTTTTCTAATAAGTACGAGGGAAATGTTTTCTTATTCGTAACCATTTTTATTTGATAACAGTTTCTTGAACAAATACAAGGGTTTAGATCGTTCATCCATAATTGTTTTATTCGAGAACAGTTTTTTGTATGAGTATATTGATGATGATATATTTCCCCTTACTGTTTTTGTTACAACATTTTTGAATAAGTATAAAGATGTACATTTCTTTCTCGTGACTAACATTTTGCCTTTCAACCTGAATATGTTCGAAGGTTTTTTCTTTTTGCATCAGGCTTTGTATTTGGATGGCTCTTTTGATTTCTTTCGATTCTGCTCGTGTCACTTGTCTTCATTGGGTAGATGGGTTTTTAGGCTCGAGCTTTTGACTTTCTGATAGTCTTCTTTTCTTCGTCTTAGCCTTCCATACTGTATAGTCCCCCAAGTGTTT
Source organism: Nicotiana knightiana (assembly GCA_005239525.1). Taxonomy (NCBI): domain Eukaryota; kingdom Viridiplantae; phylum Streptophyta; class Magnoliopsida; order Solanales; family Solanaceae; genus Nicotiana; species Nicotiana knightiana. The sequence goes on along the minus strand of ML390443.1, from coordinate 38,321 downwards.
GAGCTTTTGAAGAATGAAATCTCGAGCATTTGATTTTTCCTTTCCTTGTGGTCCTTTTCCTGAAAAGGAAAAACATTCCGGACTCGAAGGTATATAGTTTTTTAGATGATGACTGCTTAACCGCTTTTAAAATGTACATCAGAAAGTGTAACCCTAGACCGGGAATTGTGTTATTTCCTCGCGTCTTTGCAGGTCTAATATCATCATCTGGTGATGGGTTAGCTTTGTGCCTATCATCTAAAAAATTTAGTAAATTTTTTAAATGTTCAAAATAAAATCGAACATGTGATACCTGACGGGGGGTATCTTTTATTTTTAGAAGTAATACTGCTTTATATGGAGGGCGTTCCAGCTTGTTGGTAGAACTCTGCCGTTCATAGCTTCCAACTCATAGGCGCCTTTTCCAGCTATCCCTCGGATTCTGTAAGGTCCTTCCCAGTTTGGATTTAGCTTTCCTGCACCAGCTTCTTTTGTTGATTGAAATACTTTTTTGAGGACGAAGTCCCCAATTTTAAAGTACCTGAGATGAACTTTACGGTTGTAATAACGCTCTATGATTTGTTTTTTTAGCTGCCATCCGTATCAATGCTGCTTCTCTCCGTGGTTCGAGCAGGTCCAGGTTGATCCTTAGTTCTTCATCGTTTTCACCTTTCGTGGCTGTTGAGAACCTTATGCTTGGTTCGCCAATCTCCACAGGTATTAAGGCTTGTGAGCCATAAACAAGTGCGAACAGAGTTTCTCCCGTGGCTATTTTTGAAGTTGTTCTGTATGCCCATAGTACCGCTGGTAATTCATCAGGCCAGTTTCCTTTGGCTTTATCCAGCCTCTTCTTTAAATTGTTGATGATGACTTTATTCGTTGACTCAGCTTGACCGTTAGCCACGGGGCGGTACGGCGTTGCAGTGATCCGCTTGATTTACCAACTTTCAGAGAATTCCGTGATTTGTGAGTCTATGAATTGTGGGCCATTATCACACACAGTTTCCTTTGGTTCCAAAGCAGCATATTATGTTTCGCCATAAGAAGCTTTTAACTTCCTTTTCTCGCACTTGTTTGAACGCATCTGCCTCTACCCACTTTGTAAATAGTCGGTTAGTACGAGTAAAAATCGTACCTATCTTTTAGCTGTGGGTAAAGGTCCTACTATATCCAGCCCCCATTTCATGAAAGGCCATGGGAATATTATTGGATGTAATAATTTCGTTGGTCGAGGCATGTTATTGGCAAACCTTGGCATCTATCACATTTGATACGAAATTCTCGGCTTCTTCTTCCATCTTAGGCCAATGGTATCTGGCTCTGATTAGTGTTTTCACTAAAGATATCGCCCCAGAGTGATTTCCAAAGTGTCCTTCGTGGACTTCTTTCATCAAAAATTCCATTTGGTTAGGTCCAAGGCATTTAGCTAGGGGTCCTCCGGACATCTTGTGATATAGTAAGTTGCGAATAAGGCAGTACCGTACAGCTTTGCGGCATAGTTCTTGAGCCGCTTTCCTGTCTTCAGGTACGGTGCCATTCTGCAAAAATTAAGACATTCGTTTCTCCAGTCCCAGGTTAGGTTGTTGAAAGTTACCTCATTCCTGTCCTGGTCTATATTGAATGAAATAGTTGAACGACAATTGTATTGTCTTTGTTCCTTACTTCTGTGACTGCTGCGAGGTTAGCTAATGCATCTGCCTCTGTATTTTCCTCTCTAGGTATTTGCACTACCTTCTATTTTTTGAATTGTCTCACGAGCTCTCGTGCTTTTTCAAGATAATATTGCATTGTTAGTGATAGGATAACACTTAATAGCTTGTCGTGTCTTTTCACCCGTGGGTGATATCAATATTATGCCTAAGCCAGCGCCTTTTACATTTGAAGAACCATCAGTGAACAAGGTCCATAGGCCTGGATTAACACCGTTAAAGAGTTGTAACTCTTTTTCTACTTCAAATACAATACCATTACTAAAGTCAGCAACAAAATCAGCTAGTATTTGAGACTTAATTGCAGTCCTAGGCTGATAAATTATCTCATGCTCACTTAGTTCTATGGTCCACTTGGCTAATCTTCCTGACAATTCTTGTTTATGCAGAATATTTTGTAAAGGATATGAGGTCAGAACAGTGATTGGGTGGCATTGAAAATAGGGTCGTAATTTTCTAGATGCCATTATTAAAGCTAAAGCTAACTTTTCCAGATGTGGATATCTAGTCTCAGCATCTAGCAAAGTTTTACTTACATAATAGATAGGTGATTGTTTACCTTTTTCTTCTCTTACCAATACTGCACTTACAGCAATTTCTGAGACAGCCAGGTAGATGTACAATCTTTCCCCTTCTTTTGGCTTTGAAAACAGTGGTGGTTTCGATAGATCAATCTTCAGGTTCTTGAGGGTTCGTTGACATTCTTCAGTCCATTCGAACTAATTCTGTTTTTTGAGAACTGAGAAGAATTTAAAACTTTTTTCGAAAGATCTAGAATAAACCTCCCCAAAGCTGCTATTCTTCCTGTCAGTCTTTGAACCTCCCTTTTATTTGTTAAAACATCAGGTATTTCCTCTATGGCTTTAATTTGAGCGGGATTTACCTCTATTCATCTGTTTGATACAAGGAAACCCAAAAATTTGCCTGATTGCACTCCAAAAGCGCATTTCTCTGGATTCAACTTCATATTATAACTGCATAAAATATCAAAAGCAGTAGATAGGTGCTGGAAATCGTCTTATGATTGTGTTGATTTTACCAACATGTGATCAATGTACACCTCCATCGTTTTTCCCAGATGTTCTTGGAACATCTTGGTCACTAGCCTTTGATAGGTGGCTCCAACGTTTTTTAGGCCAAAAGGCATGACTTTATAACAATAAGTTCCCCTATTCGTGATAAATGAGGTTTTTTCCTCGTCTAAAGGATCCATTTTAATCTGATTGTAACCAGAATATGCATATAAAAAGCTTAATAGTTCATGACATGCGATAGCATCAATCATTTGATCTATATGAGGCAATGGGAATGAATCATTGGGTCATGCTTTGTTTAAATCAGTATAATCTACGCATACTCTCCACTTGCCATTCTTTTTAGGTACTACCATGGTGTTTTCCAACCAGTTAGGGTATGTTACCTCTCGTATCGAACCAATCTTCAAGAATTTTTGTACCTCTTCATCAATCACTTGGTTCTTGAATGGTCCTTGCTTTCTTTTCTTCTGCTTAATAGGTACGAAGAATATATCTTCATTTAGTTTATGAGTCATCACTTCTGGTGGGATGCCTGTCATATCTGAGTGGGACCACGCAAAACAGTCTGCATTAGCTTTTAAATAATCAATTAACTTACCTCTTCGAGTGGGGCTTAGCTTCGTGCCTATATACATTTTCTGCTCAGGTTTTTGTTCAGATAACGGAATAGCTTCGAGCTCTTTTGTAGTTGTTTTGATGTGCTCATCTTCCTCTGGTTCATGAATGGCGTCCGGTCTGGAATCCGCATATATGTGGTATAGTACACCTTCCGTGGTAACTTGACTCTTCTTCTCGTAAGTATTTTCTTTCGTGCCTGTTTCAACAATAATATCTTCCGTACCTATTTGAGCAGTAATTTTTTCCATGTCTGTTTGGGCGGTGTTACCTGTTTGGGAGATTTCCTTATCTCGTAATTCTTCCTCCTCTATTTTCTTGTTGTAGTGTATCACAGAATTTATATTTTTTGCGGTCTGCTGATCTCCTTTTATTCATTGAATCCCCCATTCAGAGGGAAATTTAATTACCTGATGCAACGTGGAGGGTATCGCTTTCATGTCGTGGATCCATGGCCTTCCAATGATCACGTTATAAGCCATGTGAGTATCGATTACTTGGAACCTAGATCTTTTGGTCACCCCCTCAGCATAGGTGTTAAGCTCAATTTATCCTTTTGTTATAACCATAGAGTTATCAAACCCGGATATGGCTCGTGCTTTTGGGATTACTTGATTCCCCAGTAGCATTTGTTCCACAACTCTTAGCAAAATGATATTGACTGAACTTCCTGGATCAATCAACACTCTTTTCACGTTAGTGTCATGAATACGTAGAGATATTACCAGAGTATCGTTGTGCGGAAGCATTAATCCGTTGCTATCTGCATCATCGAAGGTTATATCGTCTTCTCCACGAGCACGTTTCCCGTGTGTAATTATGAACTTTGTGGTTATTTTGCAAATCACTCCGTTTACTTCTTCACCTCTGTGTATTACGTTAACGGTTCGTTTTGGAGAAAGAGGCTTTGGGGGCTCCTGCATGTTCCTCATGTATGCCTGTTTACCTTTATCACTAAACAATTCTGTTAAACAGCCTTGTTTTAAAAAAAATTCTACTTCTCCTTGTAGAAATATGCAATCCGCAGTTTTATGTCCATGATCGTTGTGAAATTCACACCAGTGATCTGGGTTTCTTCTACTTGGATTTGACCGAATCTCTTTGGTCCACTTGACCTTGTCTCTCATGTTCTTCAATATTGAGATAAGTTCAGTAGTACTTACGTTAAAGGTATGATTCCCAATTTGAGTACTACCTCTAAGTCGTTCATCTCGATCTTTTCTGGATCTAGACGAGGATGAGATTACATCTCTTCCTTGTAGTCTATAGTCCGACCTAGTTTTTTCGAACCTGGGGCGGATATGGCATCTCGAGGGTCCTAAGTAAGGATCGTACCTGTTTTTACCTGATCTTCTATCTGATTCAGGACGTCTGGATTTGGAATGATCTTCATCTCTCGAACGAACAATGGTATCTTCTTCTATTCTGAGTTTAGTATTGTACCTGTTATATACATCGTTCCATGTTGTGACGGGGAATTCTCTTAGATTCTCCTTAAGTCGTCTGGTGGCTTCTGAGATTTTATCGTTCAAATTGCTTGCAAATGCCATGGCTTCCCAATTATCAGGCACCCCGGGTAACTGCATTCTTTCTCGTTGAAATCTATCTACAAACTCACGGAGTAGTTCCTTGTCTCCTTGTTTTATTTTGAATATGTCTTCCATTCTCTTCTCAACTTTTTGAGTGTGCTTTTATAAATGAATCTGCAAGCTCAGCAAAAGAGTCAATAGAATTTTCAGGAAGAAGAGAATACCAGGTTAGATCCCCTTTGGTAAGTGTTTCCCCAAATTTTTTGACAAGGACTGATTCAATCTCTTGTTTCGTTAAGTCGTTGCCTTTTACCCCAGTTGTGAAAGCAGTCACATGGTCACGTGGATCAGTTGTTCCATCATATTTGGGAATGTTAGGCATTTTAAAATTCTTGAGTATAGGCAAAGGTGTCGCACTTGGCTTCAACGGTTGAGAATATCTATCAACATCGATGCCTTTGATGGCAGGTGGTACACCAGGAATTTGTTTGATGCGATCGTTCTTCTCCTTCATCTGTTTTTGCATGGTTAACATTAAATTTTGTAATTCTGAGTTATTAGATATACCTGGTCTCATTTCGATACATTCATTAGGAGTATCTCCTCTTCCTGAGTTTGCCAACCCAGATTGAGGATTTTCCATGGTGATGGTGTTATTGGGGGTGGCGTTGGTGGTGTAGGCAACGCTGCTGGTAATCCTCTCGAAAATTCTTGCAAATCTTGGCTCACATACTCTGCAATCATTTGCTTTACATGATCTTGTTCCACAGTTTGATCATTATTACCATGGTTGTTATTGGATCTTTTTGGGGATTGTTCCCTCGAACCACGTGGGGTTCCTGAAGGTGATGGAATTAGGGTTCCACTTCTTTGTTGGCTGTTGTCGTTGGGGTTTGACATAATTCAAAGGATATCACTTGGAAAGTAAACAAAGATTATCAGAATTTTCGATAACGAAACCAATTTGTTTAACCAAAGAATTAGACCCTTTGACTAAAGCTTATTTTTAAGATGAATACGGGTTACTGATAATCAAGATAATGGGAAAAATGAATAATAGACAATATTACAGAAATAAAAGATCAAAGTTGATTGTATTCGAGAATCAGATGCCTTTACAAGTTGTATTCCCCTCCATTATATAGGAGATTCTTATAACGTACGACTGCTGCTATGGTTACTCATTAATGACTAATTATGACATTAATGAGGCGTTACAAAGGATAACGGTAAATAGTGGTTCAGTTACATAACGTTCGAGTAATCAATTGTGGATCCGTGAATCTACCCGTAGCTTTGTCTAAATTCATTCTGACCGTGCCTCTATCCCGTTTTGATCAAATTGAATTTCTCGTGGCTGATAAGTTCGTGGGTTTACTGAACCATGCCTCTTTGTACCGTACCTCTTCCAAGAGTTATTTCCAGCTGTCGTGTTTTCCCGTGTCCACGTGACTGGATGAGTTGTCAAAAGTTTGCTTACGTGTGAAACGTTTTTTTACCAATACACACTTGTCATTAGATTGTGCAGAGCAGCAGGGGTGCCCGAGAACCCCAATCCAGATGGTGTGGTGAAGAAGGAGGCAAAGTTCCGGGCTGACAAAGTGACTGTCGGGAGAGACCCAATGGCACATGGGGCAAATGACAATGACCACTCTGATGAGTCTGAGGAAGGTGATGACAGTTAGGAGGAGCCTAGGCATGCCACACCCCCACAGAGACAAGCAACAGAGAGGCAGGACCATCCCAGGGCAGACGGAGCACGCGCATGACAACCCTAGAACAAGACATAGTAGGGATGCGCACTTCAGTCATGGAGTTGGGGACTAGAGTTGACGCCTTAGCCACCCAAAGTGCGAAGTCAGAAAAGAAAATCATGGGCTGGCTGCGTGCGCTGGGACGGGCATGTCATCTCGACCCTGGCACTGTCTCCGACCAAGACTGATCCACCAAGGAAGTACCCTTACCTTACCTTGCTTTATTTTGTATGACATGGGGATATGCCATATTTTTAAGTGTGGGGTGGGGGTATGTTGTTGTATATTGTATATAGGTTGGTGTTGTAGTTTCGTTTTTATAAATCAATTTTGGCTTGGCCCGATGATGGATATCATTCGACGGGTTTTTTGAGGGACTAAAGTCGAACAAAAAAAAACCAAAAAGATTTTCTTTTGTAGTAGTGTATCAACTCCCCATTGGTTTTTCTTTAAACCACGGTTATTTTCCAAGGGTTTTATTTGAACCGGATGTAGTTAGTTTTATTTTTTAGGAACTTATGGGTTATGGGCAGAACTAGAATAGGATATCTTAACTTCATAATGCCTTGAATATAGAGAGCACCTTAGTGTGACGCTTAGGCTCATTTGTTGACTCTTGTAAGAATTCCTTAAATTATGTGTGCTTAATTTGGCTAAAGTACTCTGAGCTAAGTGTCGGATGACCCAATCTGAAGTGAGTCAGGTTCCATGTGTGTGTAAGGCTTGATGTATTCTGTGCATGACATTTAACGCCTAGAACTTGCCCCGTGTGTGTGCAAAGCGAAATGGTAGTCTTATTTAGCCTGGGAAGTTATATAGGCATTTCTTTGTTGAACCATGTATATACATACTTAACCCACCTAATTTCTATGTAACGTAGTTAACCCCTTTGAGCCTGTAATCCTGTTTATTTGGCAATCACACTATAAGCCTTACCCATTTGTTTGAATTAACCATCTATTTGAACCTTCTAACCTCTCATGAGCACTTGAATTGTTATGAACTGTGTAAAAGTTAAAGTGTGGGGTGGTTGGTTGGGCTTTTTAGTGGAACTAATGAAATACGGAGAAAGGTACATTGTTTTGAAAACGTAAGAGCCACTTGACTTGAAAAAGAAAGAAAAGGAAAAAAAAATATTCCTTGATAAGTGGTGACTATTGATGAAATTGTGCTTAAAGAAGTAGGGGATAATAAACATTGATGTGAATGTGGAGTTTGGTTTGACATAAATAAGGGGTTTGAATGATAAAGTATATGTATTAAAGCTCTTAGGGAGGTGTAGTCACTCTTATATCCAAATATATCCAACCCAACCTGCAGCCTACATTTACGTCCCAATAAAGTCCTACTTGATCCTAGACTGAGTGAGCTCAATTAGTAGAGTGGAACACTACGGGAAAGCCTATGGTGCATTTTCTGTGGCACAAGAATATCATTTCTGAGGGTGAGTGGATTCTATTCCTTTTAAAAGTTCCTCAAGGTGTGCAAAGTTTACTGATTGTCGAATGAGTTTCTTTTGTGGTAAGCAGGCACTTGATTCATGAAAGGAAGGTAAGTCTGGACCTCTAACTTAGAGTGAGTAAGCCGGTTAGGGACATTGTGTGGCTAGGGAGAGTCCACTCTTGAGGTGTGGATGTTACACTAATGTAGTTAACCATTGTGAAATAGTCTTGGTGTGATGAGTAAGCAAGTTTCTTGGTGAAGTTAGGCCTGTTGAGTGTGATTTTATTGCTTGAGGACGAGCAATGGTTTAAGTGTGAGGTGTTGATAGTAGCCTATAATATGTAACGTAGACGCTATTTACACTCTAATTTATCCGCACTTTATTGATGTTTGAATGTTAAAATATAACAAAATTCTCTAATTAAGAAAATTATGTTTTACATGAGCCACTCCGAGCTAGGAGCGAGCTAAAGAGTGTTTTGGAGTCATTATGAATGTAGAAGGCCAATCAAAGGTTAGCCCGAGCGAAAAGAAGCGAGAAAAACAAGCAAAAACGCAAAGTCCAGGTGCGCGGCTGCGAAGTGACCGCGAATCAGCTCGCGAATGGAAGGCAGTGAAGAGGAAAGAATCTGTGGCCGGAGCCGCGGTTGAATCCACGGCCGCAGACGGGCGGTCAAAAGTGAAAAAAATGCAGGGTCAATTATGTAATTTCCTGGGCAACTAACCTAAATCTATATGAAGCCTAAACTCTCCCAGAAGTAGAGAGAGCTATTTTTAGACGATTTTGGAGGCAAGAACAAGGGAGAGAAGACAAATCAATTCTTCAGAGTTTTTATCTTCTTCTTCTTACTTCTATTTGTGGATTATGAATTATATTAGCGTTGTGTTTTGCATTAGTATGAGTATCTAAACTCCTAATCTAGGATTTTTATGGAACCTATTGAAGGATGAATTTCTCGTTATGTTAATATAGATTTGCCATAGTTTTCTCTCTATTTGTTCAACTATATGCTTGTTGTTGTTGATTGAAGGGCCCTCAATTAACTGTTCCTATTTAGTGTGCATTACTCAGGAGAGAATGCATATTTAGGTCGTTGTTGAACAATATCACTCCTGACGTATATGAAGGATCAATACGAAGGGTTTAAAGGTGGGATTAGGGATAACGAAACCTTGGGTGCAATCTAAGTGAGCTGTAATTAAGGTTAGCTAGCGTAATTCGGGAGAATATGTCTAGTATATTATTGTAATTACTCGGGAGAGAGTTACAACAGTTAGAGCGCTCAAGATCAATAAAGAAGACTTAGGCAAATTTATAACAAACGTAACGTAAAGGACTCTGACAATAGGGGAAATCATAACCTTAGATCATTCCAATTATTGTCTACAACACGTTCATAGTTAGTTCTTACTTATTGTATTCTCATTAAGTAATATTTAGATAGTAAACATCCAATCTGTTATTTAAATATCTCGGAAAGTTGATTACGTGAAATTGTGTGAGTCTGATAGCTGTGATTGATATGTTAATTCCATGTGGGATTCGACTCCGGACTTATTAACCGGAATATATTTGCAGTGACCGCTTTGTCCTTTTTATAAGGCATAGTTGGGCGTGATCATAATTCCTTTTAGTTTTTCCCCAACATCCCAATTTGCAAAGGATTGCACAAGCTGAGTTCAAACATGCCACTTCCAAACACAAAATGTCATCTACATAGACAACTAATGTATATATAAAGTAGTTATCTAAAAGGTAAGAGAGAGAAACTCTGGCCTCTCTATTCAATTATTACACCTCCCCCAGGGGCGGACCTACGTTGGGGGCGGAGGTCATCGGTACCTGTTAGCTTCGACAAAAAGACTGTATATATATATACTGAAATCGCAAATTTTGGTATTTGGTATTCGATATGGTATCTGGTTTAAGTTTTAAAAAAATTGGTATTAGGTATGGTATTTGGTATTTTAAAATAAAATACTGAAATACTGATATCGTACCGAAATATATGTTATATTACACAATACTCATATTATTAGTTATAACATAAATATAAGAAATCTAAAATTTTACTTTCCTTTATTCTCTAAGTTTTTCAACTAACTCTAAGCAAGTAACAAGACATTTAATGATCAAATTTATTCTTTTATGTACAATTTTCTTTCTTTATGTTGGTATTTGCTGGGTTTGGACAAAACTTTTGTCAAAAAATATTTTAGTTTTGTACTTTCGAGTACTTTAATTAAGAATATTACCTTCTATGTGTTTATGCAATCATTAGTATTCAAACCGAATAAATCAAAGTTACCGAACCTAATAACCGAAACCGAAAGGAGAAAAATCAAACCATACTGAATTTAATTTGGAACGGTATTGGTATAGCTTTTTAAGAAATCGAATACCGAACTGAAATGTTTAAATGTCCGTACTTTACTGACCGACGAACACCATATATCTCTATATACAATGAGGACCCCTTAAATATTTTATGCGGCCCCCTAAAATCACAAATCTGGGCAGAGGAGCTGGTTTGTAGAAGTGCTTAAAGTACCTTCACTCTATTGATGACCCAAGTTCGATTATGGGTTCCTACAATGCATAATTTTTTTAATTTATTTCTAAAGTGGTGCTCCCGTGATGCTCAAATCTTGGGTCCACCTCTGCCTCCCCCTAACATGGCCCTATCCCCACCCTCGGTACAGGACCCATTCCCCTCATCACTACGGAAACCTCCCGACCCACCAGACCCTAGAGTTTTACCTATGGAGGTTGAAACAACTCAGAAGAAGAATTCCGTCAAAGAAATTTTAGCGACAATCATTTGACAAAGTCAAATTTCTATCATCCAAATTACCATCAAATGGAGGCAGCGTGTCACGACCTAAATTTCCCACCTTAGGATGTCATGATGGCACCTACTCTCTAAGACTACTAAGTAAGCCTAACACATGCTAATTTAATAATAGAATTGAACTATTTAAGCATTTATCATAAACCATTAAATGACATACATAGCCACAAGCGGCTAATAGTTATACATTTCCCAAAATCAGTAGTATGCAGTCATACGCACTACTAAAACACACTAGAATTTCTAAACGTAATATTGTTTAGAATTGCAATTTAACAGTAGCATAATGAAGTAAGATGGTGACTCTGAGGCCTGCGAACGTCAAGCAGGTATACTTTGAAGTCTCCCACTGCGTAGAGGAAACTCTCAACAACACTATCAGAATACTTGGATCTGCACAAAAATGTGTAGAAGCATAGCATGAGCACAACCGCAACGGTACCCAGTAAGTATCAAGCCCAACCTCGGCAGAGTAGTGATTAGTCCAGATCAAGACACCTACTAGACATAGAAACCTATTCAAGATATACACAAACTAACAACGGAAAAAACATCGGTGTAAGACCAACGATGAAAAAATTATTGATTTACAACCAACAATGAAGTAATAGAAACATAAATAATAGCAAGAAGTAAATGAGTAATAAAGAAACAACATAATCAGAACACTGATGAGATATAAATAAACTCAAATAAGGAAAAACAGATGACAACTCAATAATAAATCGCTCCCAACACATGGACTTACAACAAGAATTACCCCGAGGCACCACACCTCATAAACCACAAGTCGTGGATCACAATTTCCAAATCTTACACATATGGCACCTCGTGCCCACAATAACAATCACCTTCGCACGGCAAAACCCGCGTGCTACCATGTACTTTGCAATCGTGATAAATATTAATTTAGATGGAGAAATATATATTTAAACACCATAAAATAAAATAAAAATCTTGAATAAAGTAAGGTGTCAAATGAAATAAAGAGTTTATTTTAGAAATAAGCAAAGTAAAATAATATTACAATTTGTACGAACAGAGTATAAGATGGGTTTAGTTTGTAAATCAATAAAATGTAGTAAAAGTATCATTTTTAAACAAAACAAAACATAAGTTATATTAATGAATTAAATATAAAATTTGTTAAGAGAAAATATGATAACAATTTTAAGTAAGGTAAACATCTAACAGGATGATGAGTATAATTTGAGAATCCAATTATAGTGAAAGTGAGATAACCATTTAGAATAATAAGGCACCGAGTGAGATAACAAATTCTATCTTAAGAGGCACATAGAATAAATCACGTTAATAATTCTTTTATTTAAACCATTATGTTACCAACGACTCAACATAATATAATGTAGTGACTCCACGCAATTAAATTCACATTTACAATCAATTCACCAATTTATAATGGAGGCACAAATTGTCATGTTAAAGAAACATAATAAATCACATAGAATGCATAACTCACACAAGAAACCACAATCGTTCCAGCACCAAGATAACAACGAATAACCAAACACAATCAAAATGCTGATGAATGATTGAAGGAAGAACAATGACCGTTCAAATCAATAAATTGTTCCAACATGGAATGTACAAATAAAATCAAAACCGAGGTAACGCCTCGTATTCACATTTCATAATTTCAATCACATTCTTTCCTTATATCACTGTGTGATCCTTACATTTAGTTTAGTAAATCATTTTTCCGGAAATACCTACACGCGTTTTAGCCCACCTTATCTCACCGTGTGGCTTCAAGTAATTCCCCTACTAGCAACACGCGTATCAAGTCCACCTTATCTCACTACATGCGTATCAACCCCTAGAATTATACCACCGCATGTGTATCAATATCACAACACAAACAAAACTCGCATCACAAGTGCCCACATGCCACAACTTGCCACAAGTCAACAACACCAATATTTCCACAACAAATAGTCTATGGCCCAATCACAATGTGTACAAGAATTTCAACAATAACAAAATAAAAGATAATTCTCAACTAGCAAAGGTATCGCAACAATTCACAACTTTGCCTCAATGTGATAACGACTATTACAACTTCAACACCAATAACTCAACAAGTTGATATTATACGAAATAACAACTTCAATTAATAGTGATTTAACAATTAAGAGGTAACAAGACAATAAGGAAGTCAATAACTTCAACTAAATCATATAAGAGCAAAATAACATGTAAGAGGTAGAACAAGTGCTAATAACGTCAAACAGAGCATGTAAGAGTAGATTAACAATGAGAGATATAACATATTATGACAATTCAATTAAGGGCATGGAGAGAGTCTTGATAATCTAAACCGGTCAAGTACCAGATATAGCTCGTGTACCCACTCGTCACCTTGCGTACACCGCTTTCACATAACACAAATAGCACAATCAACCCAAATCCTAAGGGGTAGTTTCCTCCCACACAAAGTTAGGCAATATACTTACCTCAACTAGGCCAATTCCACCCTCCGAAATAACTTTTCCCCTAGAATTCACCTCCACACGGCTCAAATCTAACAAAAAATAACTTAATAACATCAAAAAATTCAAGAGAAATCAATTACAATAAATAAAACCCTGATCTTAATATTTTCCCCAAAAAGCCAACAAAAGTCAACGTTGGGCCCGCCTTGGATTCCGAATCCAAGCTTACCCAAGTAAGCCCGAACAAATACAAGCCCAAACGAATAAAAACCGACTCAATCAGAGTTTGATAGCTCTACCAATTCGCCAAAACATCGCTTTTGGGTGTTCATAACCCAAGAGTCCAACCCACACTAGTTGGGTCCCATATCCCCCGAAATACTCATTCAAAACTCGCCAAATTAGAGTATGTTATTCCCCTAATATAGGAGAACAAGTCCCCAAAAGTAATCGAGAAATAAACGCCTCTAACTCATTTTTAATTTTTAAAATTTAGGACATAACCCCAGGTCTTGATTCAAAGAATTAAATGAGTTTTTAATTAAAATCGTGGATTAAAGCTTAATCCAAGGGAATGAATCAAAGGGATATACTTAGGTTATGGTTTAGACCTTACCCAATGGAAGAAATTTGAAGAACATCCTTGAATTCTCTCAATTCTAAACCTTCAAGATGAGAAAAACTCTAACAACATTAATAGCCAAAAACGCTCAGTTGTTCTGCCTCGTTTCTTGTGTCAAATGATCTCAAAACTCACTTTTGATGCCTCTAATAGATTCCTCGTGAAATCTAACTCAATTTGACCTTATAATGAAGGAAATATTTTGGTTTCAACATTTGAAAATGGTGCATATTTTTAAATACGAATTTAATAGCAACTTCGTAATTAATCTAAAAAATCTAGCAACCCAATTCTTAGTAAAATGACCATAAATTTCTCATACGATGTCGAAACTTGATGATTTCAGTTGCTATGATTCCAAAATTACGATACATATATAGATTTAGTCGTAATACTAATCAAAGGCCATTTTCTCAATATGGTAATATTTATGCTCAAATCAACGTCGAACGAAAAAATCACCATATAACCCAATCTTATCCAAAACTCACTGGAATTTAACCAAACTTTGTGGACGTGTCCAAAATCATCATTCAAACTTATTGGAATAATTAAAACCCAATTCCGAGTCTGTTTACCCAAAAGTCAAACCTTGGTCAACTCTTCCAACTTAAAACTTCTAAAAGGAGAATCATTCTTCCAAATCAATCTCCAACCGCTCGAAACCGAAACAACCATACACGCAAATCATAACACATAATATGAAGCTACTCAAAGTCTCAAACCATAAAATGGAACTCTAAAGCTCAAAACGACCGGTCGGGTCGTTACACAACGTTAAGGATGCAAGAGGACAACACCGAGGAAATCTTCCTACCCAGGACCAAAAATTGAGAATTTACTATCCCTGGAGGTTAGGACCAAAAATTGAGAATTTACTATCCCTGGAGGTTCTCTGTTATTATTAAAGTTTTTGAAAGAAAAATCCTGCACCACATCCCTAAACTCAAATTACAACAACTATGGAGCCCCTGTGAGTAGTAAACTATTATAGATTTGGGATGGGATTATTTCATAGTGAAATTCATCGAAAATGAAAATATGGAAAAGGCATTGCACAGGGGCCCATGGTTCATTATGGGCCAATTTATCTCTATCAGGAACTAGGAACCAAATTTTTGTTCTGAGATACTCCAAAATCCAATCAGCTACTATATGGATCCAGCTGCCCCAACTACCTACTGAGTTATATGACAAGGAAATTCTAGAACGGGTAGGGAAAAAAGTTTGGAAATTGTTGAAAATTGATACTTTCACTTCTGCGGCCGTTAGAGGTATATATGCAGTGATATGCATACAAGTGCCCATTGATGTACCCCTTAGGACATCTATGGTAATCGGGGATCATAGGAAGCAAATTAAGTACGAAGAGGAAGGAGTCTTGTGAAAGGGGTGTGGGAGAATTAGGTATCTAACCAAGAAATACCCTCGACAACCAACCTTGTAACAAGAGAGAAACTGGAAACATCAACGGTGACTCTTGAAACAAATAAGGGAAATGACTGGATAACAACGGATAAGGCGGAAGGCGAAGATAACTCAAACTCTAAAGCAAAAGCATCCAGGAGCACCGGACAATGGAACGGAGAGTGGACCATTCTCGACGGAACCAAGTAAGACGTCTTAGGGAGCTATGAGAATGGGGATAGCAGGGCTGAATCTTAACGAGTAAAACAGGACAGGACCAACATAACCTAGATGGGCATCCTGATTTGGGTTCAACACAGAGCACCTGCAAGCCTCCAACACAGAGTTGGAGGCACTGATAGCAAAGTGGGGGGTACTCAAACAAAGGATATTCTCTTGCAACACGAGGAACTAATATAGTTCAGAGAGCCTAGGGGAGAAATGTTACCGTACTATGCCAAAGGATCATGAAACCGTGCGGGGTAAGACTAAGGCTAGCCTCAAATCCAGGCTTAGGAGACTCAGTAGTAAGGCTAAGTCCAGCCCTGACACAGGAAGGCAAACGGGACAACCATGTGCTGGAGAGAAAGGAAGCCACACCTGTCAAACGGAAGGCCAAATTCCTAAAAAGGAAATCCCTTCCCACATACCAAACTGTTAATGAATTTCATCATCTAGAATGCTAGCGAAGCTAACAGTAGTGATTTTAGGAGGCACTGTGCTGAGATGGTCAAACTGCACAAGCCTGCAGTTTTGCTCCTCCTTGAAACTAGGATGGCTGAGCATAAGCACTTGATCCATGAACTGGGCTTCTCTGGCCAAATTTAGAGCCCAGCTATTGGCCCGTCTGGGGACATTGTCATTATGTGGAAGGATAACCTCCTCAGGATTGATGAAGTCTCTACCACATCTCAAGGAATAAATGTTATAGTCAAGGTAACACATTTTTATAACTCTTGGCCTTTTACTGTTGTTTATGCTAGTAACACATATTCTCATAGGAGAAAAATTTGGCAGTAACTTAGAACTACTCTGTTCTGGCAAGATATAATCCAGGAGTGAATTGCATCTCTACTCTAAGAGCTAATTTGTTTTGGCAATGAATAAACCATTGTAAGCTTATTAACCTAGGTTTAGGGTAGTAAGTATACTTGGACTAACATGAGATATAGGAATAGAAGCCAGCTAATCCTTGAAAGGTTGTATAGGTGCTTTGTTAATGACCATTGGGTCCAGGAATTTCCCTTTAGTACTATAGAACTCATTTTGATAATTGCCTAATGTTGGTCAACCTATGATATAAACTAAGCAGTATATCAAAGCCCTTTAGGTTTGAACCCACGTGGTGCAGTCACCCTTTCCTCACCAATGTGGTACATCATGCCTATGAAGGTAACTGTAACCTCCAGGAGGGAACCACCATATTCCAAACCCAAGTCACTAGTTGGAACATACTGGTTTTTGGTAAAATTTCCATAAAAAGAATCACATTCTAACTAAGCTAGGGGCATTCAGATGTCCAGTGCCTACCCTTTTAGTTCCTTCTCCAAAACCTAGAGAGACAACTCCTAGAAGAATACTCAACCATATTGAGAAGCGAAGAGGAATTTTCGAAGACCAAATCCAGGATAAATTGGCTAATGGAGAGGGATGAAAATACTAGATTCTTTTATACATCTACTCTCAACATGAGAAGAAGGAATATGATTATTTCCCTCTAGGATGAGGCGGGGGATTGGATCAATGACCAAAAGGGGATTAAAGATGTCATATACCAATTCTATTCATCCATTTACACCATTGAACATCACTCTTCACCCACTAGATGACAGAGCATACCATATGATTGTATTGGTAAAAAAGAGCTTCACACGTGTAATAAATCTTGATGACTCAGTAGTCTACGTGGAGCAATGAAGACACGACAGATGGACGGGACTCTAAGAAAAGGTATGAGGCAAAGAGGCACGGAAAATCACACCCATAGGTTAATTAGCTACGGAAGTCTCAACCTAATTGAGAAGATGAAGAGACACGGTCAAAAGTGTATTTGGGCAGAATAAAGGGAAGATTTAGAGATCCATATGTTACACAACATTCACTCAACAGTTACGGTTGATTCATTGTAACGTTACATTAGAGTCATTATTAGTCATTAATGCTCAATCACCAAAAAAGGTAGACGTTATATTAGGAAATTCCCTATATAAAGGAGAACAATATAACCTGTAAAGGGGGGAGAAAAACATTCGAACTACTATTGCAATATACTTACTTTTTGTGCATCTTACTTCTTTCCATTTACAAGTTTGCCTACAATTATAATCTTATTCTTTGTTTATCAGAAACCCGTGTTCTTCTTAAAATAGGTTTGGGCAAATAATTCAATTCTTTGGTTAAACAAATTGGTTCCATTACCGAGAATCTGATAATCTTTGTTTGCTTTTCAAGCGATATCCTCTGAACAATTTCGAACTCCGACGACAAAAACTAGCAAAGGAATGGAACCCCAGTTCCATCACCTTCAGGAACCCCACGTGGTTCAAGAGAGCAATCCCAGAAAGATCCAATAACAACAATGATAATAATGATCAAATGAAGGAACAAGATCGGGTAAATCAAAATGATTGCAGAGTATGTGAGCCAAGCTTTGCAAGAATTTGCGAGGGGATTACCGGCAGTGTTACCTGCACCACTGACACCACCCCCCAATAATACCATCACTATGGAAAATCCTCAATCTGGGTTGGCAAACTCATGAAGGGGAGATACTCCTAATGAATCTCTCGAAGCGAGACCGAGTATGTCTAATAACTCTGAATTACAGACTTTATTACTAACTTTGCAGAAACAGGTGAAGGAACAAAACGATTGAATCGAACAAATTCCTGGAGTACCACATGTTATCAAAGGCATGACGTTGATAGATATTCTCAACAACCTTGGAAACCAAGCACAGCACCTGTACCCATTCCAAAGAAGTTCAAAATGCCTGATGTACCTAAGTATGATAGGACAACCGACCCACGCGACCATGTGACTGCTTTTACCACCGAAGTGAAGGGCAACGACTTAACAAAACAAGAAATTGAGTCGGTCCTAGTTAAAAAATTTGGAGAAACACTTACCAAAGGGGCGTTAACCTGGTATTCTCTTCTCTATGAAAATTCTATTGATTCGTTGCTGAGCTTGCAGATTCTTTCATAGAGGCACACTCCGGCGTACAAAAATTCGAGAAAAGGATGGAGGACATCTTTAAAATAAAAAAAGGAGACACGGAACTACTTCATGAATTTGTAGACAGGTTTCAACGAGAAAGAATGCAACAACCAAGGGTGCCTGATAATTGGGCAGCCATGGCATTCACAAGTAATCTAAATGACAAAAGCTCAAAAGCCACGGGAAGACTCAAGGAAAGCTTGAGAGAATTCCCAGCTACAACGTGGAACGATGTTTATAACAGGTATAGTACTAAACTTCGAATAGAAGAAGATACCATTTCTCGTCCGAAAGAAGAAGATTATGCCAGATCTAGACGTTCAGAATCAGACAGGAGATAAGGTAAAAACAGGTATGATCCTTACTTGGGACCATCGGTACGTGAAACTCATCCCAGGTTTGAAAACACCAGGTCAGATTATGGACCACCAAACAGAGATGTGGGCTTGTCCTCATCTAGATCCAGAAGGGATCAAGATCAACGACCTAGAGTTAATGCGCGAATTGGGGATCAAACCTTTAATTTAAGTACCTCCAAACTAATTTCAGTGTTAAGAAATTTGGGTGATAAGGTTCGATGGCCCAAAGAGATGAGGTCGAACCCGAATAAGAGGAACCCAAAGCTCTGGTGTGAATTCCATAATGATCATGGACACAAAACTGCAGATTGCAGATTTTTGCAAGGTGAGGTAGAACAATTATTGAAACAGACTTATTTGACAAAATTGTTCCGTGAAAAAGGTAAACAGGCATACATGAAGAATAGGCAGGAGCCCCCAAAACCTCCATCTCAAAACGAACCGTAACTGGAGTGGTCTGCAAAACAACCACGAAGTTCACAATTACATATGTAAAGCGGGTTTGTGAAAATCTAGAAGCAGACGATATAACCTTCGATGATGCAGATATCGGCGGATTAATGCTTCATCATAACGATGCTCTGGTAATATCTTTGCTTATTCATGACGCTAACGTAAAAAGAGTGTTGATTGATCTAGGTAGTTCAGCCAATATCATTTTTCTAAGAGTCGTGGAAGAAATGCTATTGGGGAATCAAGTAATCCCAAGGGCACGAGCCATATCAGGGTTTGATAACTCTATGGTTATAACAAAAGGAAAAATTGAACTTATCACTTATGCTGAGGGAGTGATCAAAAGTACCAGGTTCCAAGTCATCAATACTGACATGGCTTATAACGTAATCGTGGGAAGGCCATGGATCCACGACATGAAAGCAATACCCTCCACCTTACATCAGGTAATTCAATTCCCCTCTGAATGGGGGATTCAGCAAATTAGAGGCGATCAGCAAACCGCGAGAAATATAAATTTTGTGGTACTCTACAACAAAAAAGTAGAGGTGAAATAATCAAGGGATAAGGAAGTCCCCCAAGCAGGTGACACCTCCCAAACGGGCATGGAAGAAATTACTACCCAAATAGGTACGGAAGGTATTACTGCTGAAACAGGTATGAAAGAAAATACTTACGAGAAAGTGAATCAAGTCATAACGGAAGAGGCATTGGACCACACGGATGTATATTCCAGACCGGACGTCATTCATGAACCGAAGGAAAACGAGCACATCAAAACAACTACTGAAGAGCTCGAATCTGTTCCATTGTCTGAACAAAAGCCTGAACAGAAAGTGTACATATGCACGAGGCTGAGTCCCGGTCGAAGAGGCAAGTTAATTGATTATTTAAAGGCTAACGCAGATTTCTTTGCGTGGTCCCACTCAGATATGACAGGTATCTCACTAGAGGTGATGACTCATAAACTAAATAAAGATCCATCCTTTGTACCTGTTAAGCAGAGGAAAAGAAAGCAAGGACCATTCAAGAACCAAGTGATTGACGAAGAGGTACGGAAACTCTTAAAGATTGGTTTAATACGAGAGGTAACGTACCCTAACTGGCTAGCTAACACTGTGGTAGTACCTAAAAAGAATGGAAAATGGAGAGTATCCGTAGATTATACTGACTTAAATAAATCATGCCCCAAAGATTCATTCTCATTACCACATATAGATCAAATGATTGATGCCACCGTAGGTCATGAATTGTTAAGCTTTCTAGATGCGTATTCTGGTTATAATCAGATTAAAATGGACCCCTCAGACGAGGAAAAACCCTCCTTTATTACAAGCAGGGGGACTTATTGTTATAAAGTCATGTCTTTCGCCTTAAAAAATGTTGGAGCCACATATCAAAGGCTAGTGACCATGATGTTCCAGAAACATCTGGGAAAAACAATGGAAGTTTACATTGATGACATGCTGGTAAAATCAACACGGGCGGAAAACCATTTCCAGCACCTCTCTATTACCTTTGACATTTTACGGAGGTATAATATGAAGCTTNTAACAGGAAAAATTGCAGCCTTAGGAAGATTTATTTCCAAATATTTCGAGAAAAGTTTCAAATTCTTTGCAGTTCTCAAAAAGCAAAATCGGTTCGAATGGACTGAAGAATGTCAATAGGCTCTCAAAGACCTAAAGGCTTATCTATCAAAACCTTCGTTGCTGTCAAAGACGAAGGAGGGGGAGCGGCTATACGTCTACCTTATTGTCTCGGAAATTGATGCAAGTGCAGTATTGGTAAGGGAGAATAAAGGTAAACAATCTCCTATTTATTATGTAAGCAAGACATTACTGGATGTTGAAACTAGATATCCACATCTAGAAAAGTTAGCCTTAGCTCTAATCATGGCAACTAGAAAATTAAGGCCATACTTCAATGTCATCCAATCACAATTGTGACCTCGTATCCATTAAGAAACATACTGCATAAACAAGAACTATCAGGAAGATTAGCCAACTTGGCCATAGAATTAAGTGAGCATGAAATAATATATCGGCCTAGGACTGCAATCAAGTTTCAAATCTTAGCTGATTTTGTCGCTGATTTTAGTAATAGCATTGTCCCTAAAGTGGAAAAAGAGTTATAACGCTTCAACGGTGTTAATCCAGGTCTATGGACCCTATTTACCGATGTTTTTTCCAATATAAAAGGTGCCAGCTTAGGCATAGTCTTAATATCACCCACGGGTGAAAAGACATGGTAGAATATCAAATGGTATCATATAACTAACAATGAGGCAGAGTACGAAGTTGTTATTGCAGGATTAGAACTTGCACGAGAGCTTTCAATCGAGCAAATCGTGATCAAAAGTGATTCCCAACTGGTAGTAAATCAGATGCAGGGGACTTACATCGCTCGAGAGACTCGGATGCTACAATATCTGGAAAAGGCACGAGAGCTCGTGAGACAATTCAAAACATGGAAGGTAGTACAAATACCTAGAGAGTAAAATGTTGAAGCAGATGCATTAGCTAACCTCGCAGCAGTCACGGAAGTAACAAACAAGGACAATGAAATTGTCGTTCATCTATTCCATTCAGCGATCGACCAGGATAGAAATGAGGTAACTTTCAACAATTTAACCTGGGATTGGAGAAACGAAATCCTAAATTTTTAGAATGGCACCGTACCTGAAGACAAGAAAACAGCCCAAGCACTTCGCTGCAAAGCTGCACGGTACTGCCTCATTGGTAACTCATTATATTACAAAATGTTCGGAGGGCCCCTAGAAAAATGCCTCGGACCTAACCAAACAGAGTTTGTGATAAAAGAAGTCCACGAAGGACACTGTGGAAATCACTCAGGGGCGAGATCCTTAGTGAAAACCTTAATCAGAGCTGGATATTATTTGCCTAAGATGGAAGAAAAGGTCGAGGACTTCGTATCCAAATGGGACAGGTGCCAAAGGTTTGCCAATAACATGTATCAACCAACGGAATTATTACATCCAATAATATCCCCATGGCTCTTCATGAAATGGGGGATGGACATAGTGGGACCTCTTCCCACAGCTAAAGGACAGGTACGGTTTTTTCTTGTGCTAACCGACTATTTTACAAAATGGGTAGAGGCAGAAGCGTTCAAACAGGTGCGAGAAAACGAAGTTAAAAGTTTCTTATGGCGAAACGTAATATGCCGCTTTGGGATACCGAAGGAGATCATGTGTGATAATGGCCCACAATTCATAGGCTCCCAAATCACTGAATTCTTCGAAAGTTGGCAAATTAAACGGATCACTTCAACTCCATACCATCCCGTGGCTAACGGTCAGGCTGAGTCAACGAATAAAGTCATCATCAACAATCTAAAGAAGCGACTAGATAGAGCCAAAAGAAACTGGCCTGATGAGTTACCAACGGTATTATGGGCATACAGGACAACTTCAAAAACAGCCATAGGAGAAACTCCGTTCGCGCTTGTCTATTGCTCAGAAGCCTTAATACCTGTAGAGATTGGTGAACCAAGCTTAAGGCTTATAACAGCCATGGAGGAAGAAAACAACGACGAATTGAGGACCAATCTGGACCTGCTCAAACCAAGGAGAGAAGCAGAACCGATACAGATGGCAGCTCAAAAACAAATCATAGAGCGTTATTACAACCGTAAAGCTCATCTCAGATACTTCAAGATTGGGGACTTCGTCCTCAAAAAAGTCTTTCAATCAATGAAAGAAGCAGGCGCAGGAAAGTTAAATCCAAACTAGGAAGGACCCTACAAAATCCGAGGCATAGCTGGGAAGGGCGCCTACGAGTTGGAAGTTCTGGACGGCAAAATCCTACCAACAAGTTGGAATGCCTTCCACTTAAAGAATTACTACTTTTAAGAAAAAGAAGTACCCCCGGTCAGGTATCACACGTTTGATTTTATTTTGAACATTTGAAATTTTACTAACCTTTTTAGATGATAGGCATAAAGCTAACCCATCACCAGATGATGATATTAGACATGCAAAGACGCGAGGAAATAACTAAATTCCCGGTCTAGGGTTACACTTTCTGATGGACGTTTTAAAGGGTTAAGCAGTCATCATCTAAAAATTAAATACCTTCGAGTCTCGTATGTTTTTCCTTTTCAGGAAAAGGACCAAAAGGAAGGAATAGTCAAGTGCTCGAGATTTTATTCTTCAAAACTCAAACACTTGGGGGACTATACAGTATGGAAGGCAAAGA
Organism: Nicotiana knightiana; assembly: GCA_005239525.1. Lineage (NCBI taxonomy): Eukaryota > Viridiplantae > Streptophyta > Magnoliopsida > Solanales > Solanaceae > Nicotiana > Nicotiana knightiana. The sequence continues at coordinate 14,670 of ML390443.1, read as the reverse complement.
CGAAGAAAAAAAGACTATCAAAAAGTCAAAGCTCGAGGATGAAGATCCATCAATCCAACAAGTCAAGTGATACGAGCAAAATCGAAAGAGCCAAAGACTCGAACACGAAGCCTAATCTAAAAAATCTTCAAACATGTTCAGGTTAAAAGGCAAAATGTTAGCGACGAGGAAGAAATGCGCATCTTTGTACTTATTCAAAACAGTTATGGATAAAAGATCATCATCATTGTACTCATTCAAAGCTGTTGTAACTAAAAACAGTTATGAATTCTTTGTACTCATATAGAAAACTATTATCAAATAAAACAGTTACAGGTGAAAGATCAAAATCCTTGTACTTGTTCAAAAACAGTAAAACAGTTACGGATGTAAGAGCATTTCCCTCGTGCTTATTGAAAAATGTTGTCAACAAAAACAGTTACGGGTGAAAACCCCAATTTGAATAAAAACGGTTACGAATGAAAAACAGTTTCCCTCTTGTATTAACTCAAAAAACTGTTACATACGGAAAACAGTTACGAAATACAAGTGTATATCAAATCTGTTAAAAGAAACAGTTGCAACATGAGTTTTAGACGATAATCAAACACATGTAAAATGTTATGAAAGAAAAACTTTCCTCAGAAACATTCTTAAACACGTGAAAAATTCCTATCACTCTATTGCATTATTACACCTTTATGAAGGTGAGACGTCTTCTTCATCAAGTGTCGATCAGAAAGGGCCCTCTTTCACAAATTATTCCTACTACAAAAAGGCACATATTTTATATGACATCGTGCCTATTACGAAAAGGTGCGAGTAATCTAAAGAATTCTATATGGAAAACTCAAAGGTAAAATTAAAACCTCGAAAAATAAAGCATGCAAAATACTTAAAGAGTAGAACAGAAACTCAACGGAAAACAAAAGTCATACTTGCATTAATATATTAAAACGGCTAAGTAAAAACTAAATATTAACTTATACTTAGCCGTATAGATTTTTTATATACATTAAGGTGCCCCTAGTTGTCATTTGGGGACTTCAGAGATATCCAAATTTACCCCCGATGGGACTGGGCTAACCACCAATCGAGACAAAGATAAAAAAAAAGGGGTTAATCAACATCTTAATCTTCTTGAGGAGGGGGATTGACTTCTTCATCAGCAGAAGGAGTAAGAGCAGCTTGGGACGAATAAGCTCGGACACCAAGAGTCTCACCTTGAGGTGGGGAAAGATTCAAACCTTGTTAAGCCTTTTCCATGGCTTCCTTGATCTTAACAATTTTAGCATTAAGGTCAAAATTTCCCCGACTCATTTCCGTCAATGTATCGAGGCGAGAATTCATGTACGCCCAACTAACATCGACAGTTGCCGCCTCTTCGGGACTTTCATAATCTCTCTCCCATATCTGAAGCTCAGCTCTTAACCCATCCTTCTCAACTTCAGCAGCTTCATGGGAAGCCCTCAAAGGTACAATTGACTTCTGCAAAGATTGGGTTTTGTCTAAAGCAATGCGAAGATCCTCCTGAGTCCAGGTAAGTGACTGCACAAGCTCGCCTGAGTATTCCTCCTTCTGTTCTAGAAAGGCTTTCAATCTCCTAACTTCTTCCGAGGCACGGGATAATTGCTCAAAAAATGAAGACTCAAGAATGCTCTTGTTTTTTTCCGCTTGGTTAGAAGAAGCCTTCTCCACTGCCAACTCCACAGCCACAACTCTCACCTGCCGCTCCAAGGTATTTTTCTTCTTCTAAGGCTTCCATGTCGAGCCTCAGGCTTTCATATTGTCCCTTCCAATTCCCTGTTTCAGTATGCCACTCCTTTAGCTCTTGCTCCGTGTTAGAAATCCTCTTCATGAGTTATGTGCCTATAAGATTGATCTACAAAAACAAAATCAATTAGATACGGTAATTACATGTATAATAATGAGATACAAAAGAATGAACGTTACCTTCAAGGAGGAATGCACAACCTCATTAGCCCAGGTAAGAGAACTGTGACTATCTAGCTTGGTCCTCTCTGTTGGGCAAATCAAAGGCTTCCGCCACACTTTGGGTTGGTCGGATTTCTTAAAAAGGCTCCCATCAGCCGGAACCTCAATTAGCACTTGCCTCATCTACCTGCTGGAAGACCCTACTTCTCTAACAGGAGGCACGGAAGCAGGCTGAGATGAAGGATCTACTGGCAATGAAATTTGTGGAGCTGAAGAAGTCTCAGGCATGGAAACTTGAGAAGCTGAGAAAGCCTCGGGAATGGCAGCAGGGGGAGCATAAATTTCCAAAGGAGCAGTGGAAATAGCTAGAACGGATGAAGAGATTTCTCTAAAGGAGGGAGCAAAAACAGCCAGAGGCGCCTCATTAACAGCAGGGCCAAAACCTTCGTGGAATAAATGATCCACATAATCATGTGCAAGAGAAGAAGAAGAATCCCCGGGGGTAAAAGGTCAGACATCAGGTACGGAAGACACTGCGATGGGTGTAGACTCATCGTGTAAGACCACTCTTCTTCTATGTGACCTGTGCACCAGAATGCCCTCTTCTTCTTCTTATTCTTCTTCTTCTTCTTCTTCTTCTTCTTCTAAGGTCTTAGACCCACCAACTTTCCTTTTGGAAGAAGAGGAACCAGTAATAATCTCCTAGTCCTGAGTCAAAGACATCTTCGGAATGGATGCAGGAGACATCCCCCGAGCAGAAAACCCCGTCAAAAGGAAAAAGGTTAAACAAACGAAGAAAAAGAAGCTCGAGTAAGGAAAAGAAGCGAAAACAAAAGTTTCACTTACCATGAGTCTTCACTTTCCAACCGTACTTCCCGGAGAAGTACTTCCAAGATCTTTCCTCCAATGGAGCAACCGGCAACAGCTTTTCTACCCAATCACGAATACCGGAGACATTCTCAACAGTACCCATGATTGCTGAAAAGGGAAGAAAATAGCTACGGTATTAATAAAACACTTAAAGCAAAGAGAAGAAAAATAACAGATGTGAGCTAAAATGTACTCACGTGCGCGATTCCACTTCTGAGGGAAGGAAAGATTTTCCTCGCCCACTAAACTAGTAGTGGGCACAGCAACGTACCGAAGGTACCAACCTCTATCCTTATCGTCATCAAGGGTTACCAATACTCTTTTGCTCCTAGCAACCAGAGTGAAAACCCCTTGACGAAATAAGGTAGGAGAATAAATATGAATGAGGTGATTGAAGGTAAAAGGAACCGAGGCTAAAGAAGCTAAACATCTAAGACACGCGATAACCCGCCACACAAGAGGACCAACTTGTCCTAAGAAAATGTTGAAAAAATGATAAATTCGATGATGACTGGATCAATAGGAGGTCTAAACCCTAGAGTAAAAGGGTAAGTGTAAACAAAAGAATGCATCGTCTTGTAAGACGTTATTCTTTGATTACTATTTGGAATAACAATGGGAAAATTAGACTCCCAAGAATATTTCCTGCGAACAAGGGGAATCAAACCTTCGGTAATAATAGTGGGATACCTATCAACACTATCAAGGGATAACGACTGGTCTACAAGAACCTGACTATCCCTAGTGAAGGTAAACTCAGCAGGAATGATTTCATCAACTCGTGGTTCGCATAGGGGTTCGTGATGTTCTCTACCCCTGGACAGAGACCTAAAAACCCTAGCTCTTGGGGAGACTAAAGACCTAGTAGAAGGAGGGGAAACAATCTGAGAAGAAGAAGAGTCTCTTGAAGTAGTAGAGCCTAAATTCCTCAGTCTACCACCCCCTCCGACTCCGAGTTGGAGCGGAAGAGGGTGTCAACTCATCAACGTTTATGACTCCCTTAGATTGGTTTGAAGAATACATATCTATAAAGGCAAAGAAAAAAGTTCTTTACAAATAAAGTTTGAAAGTTAGAAGAATTTCGTGAAATAAAAGGAAAATGGGGTATTTATACTCGAAGACAACCGTTAAAAAATGAAAAAGAAAAAGTAATGATGTAAAAATCATAATCGAAGATGTCACTTCGTGACTGATGCAGCCGCAAGGAAGCCCTAAAAGGCGCTGAATAATTGCAGAACCAACCCAAGAATGCCACATGGCATAAGAATTAAATGGAAGTGACAAGCGACGCTTACGTATAAGAAAAGATGCAATGATTCGAGTAAAGCAGCGGCAAAATATTCCCGCCATAAATGAGTATCCACTTATCAAATATTAATTGATAAATATATGGTAAGTGGGGGAACTATCTGTATTGGTAAAAAAGAGCTTCACACGTATAATAAATCTTGATGACTCAGTAGTCTACGTGGAGCAATGAAGACACGACAGCTGGACGGGACTCTAAGCAGAGGTATGAGGCAAAGAGGTACGACAAATCACACCCATGGGTTAATTAGCTACGGAAGTCTCAAACTGATTGAGAAGATGAAAAGACACGGTCAAAAGTGTATTTGGACAGAACAAAGGGCAGATTCAGATATCTTCAAATTAGAGATCCATACGTTACACAACATTCACTCAATAGTTATGGTTGATTCATTGTAATGTTACATTAGAGTCATTATTAGTCATTAATGCTCAATCACCAAAAAAGGTAGACGTTATATTAGCAAATTTCCTATATAAAGGAGAAAAATATAACCTGTAAAGGGGGGAGAAAAACATTCGAACTATTGCAATATACTTACTTTTTGTGCATCTTACTGCTTTCGATTTACAAGTTTGCCTACAATTATAATCTTATTCTTTGGTTATCAGAAACCCGTGTTCTTCTTAAAATAGCTTTGGGAAAAGAATCCAATTTTTTGGTTAAACAATAATACACACAATTTTACCCTAGAGAGCAGAATAGTCTAAATGCCCCCTTGAGAAATAGTGAAATAAATAATTCCATATTTCCCTAGAGGGTAAGGTAACCAACTTTTGTAACCAAGTTTTTCTTACCCTAGAGATGAACCCTGCTGTAAACACAACCTACATTTGCCTAATCCTTAAATGTGAAAATGTCACACTTCTTAGGAATTTCAAACCAATAGGCCTTTGCAATAAAATGTACAAGTTTATCAAACAGATCATTGTTAACATAATTATCCTGTTTGTCCTTTTATTATAGGTCCTAGCCAAGCTAGTTTCCTGTCAAATAGGAGGTCCAGTGATAATGCCATCATTATGCAGGAATACATTAGCCATTTTAACAAAATAAAAGGGGAAAATGCCAACATGATCCTCAAAATTGATTTGGAAAAAGCATTTGATAGGTTGGAATGATCCTTCATCGGGGACACTTTGTTAGTCTTTGGCTTTCCTGACAACATTACCAAACTGATTCTCTCATGAATTACCTCTAGCTCCATCTCTGTACTAGTCAATGGGGGCATGACTGAGTACTTCAAGCCTAGTAGGGGTGTTAGACAAGGATACCCCATGTATCCCTTCATCTTTATCATGTGTATGGAGAGACTCTCCAGAAGCATTGAAGCCCAAGTGCAGATCAGTAGCTGGTTTTCCATCAAAATTAGCCATACATGACCCAAAATTTCCCACCTTTTCTTTGTTGAGGACCTAACCCTCTTTGCAAGAGCAGATTCTAGGAATTGCAACATCAAAATGGATATTCTTCATGCTTTCAGTTGATAGAAACTTGCTGGTTGGAAAACTCACTTCTTAAATATGGCTGGGAGGACCACTCTAGATAAGTCCCCTCTAGGATACCTTCTCAGCCATGTCATACAATACATAAAACTCCCAGCCAGGTGTGCAAATAAATTGACAAGATTCAAAGAAACTTCATTTGGAGTACCACTGAAGCCAAGAGGAAAATGCACCTAATAGGGTGGAAAATGGTGACCAAGCCTAGGGAGGAAGGTGTCCTGGGTGTGCATACAACTGAGAGCATAAACACTGCAACCCATACGGTCTTGGATTGGAGAATATTCAATTAACCAAATGCTCTATGGGTAAGGGTCCTGTTTCACAAACATTGCACAAGCAGGAACCCTACTAGGCATATAGCCTCTAGGACTTAGCAGAATGTCAATAATGGATGGTCTATATGTAGAAATGTTATTAGGTGGGTAGTTCATAAAGGGGTTAGAGTTAATATATATAGGGACAAATGAATCCCTAACATGGATCCCCTTAGAACCATAATCAATGGCCTCCTAAATAGGGGTGAAGAGAGCTTGAGTATGGCCTCATAATATTCTGATAGTCAATGGTGTTGATACCCAATTTTTCCTCAAAATATTTTTAATTTGCATATATACCTTCAAAATCATATTTTCATAGCAATTGCTATTTTTCTATAATTTTTCTATATTTTATTAATTTATTTTTAATTTATCCAGCATTTTATTTTCGATAATTAATTACAAAATTGCATTACAAATGATTTCAAAAGAATTTCTTGATTTAATTTATTAATTAGGGTCCTACTAAGACCAAGTTATTTCACAATTAGCCAAATTGGCACTTTTTGGCTATAGTCGCAATAACTTTGTAATTATAGCCCAATCATATGTTTTATACTATTTTTATCTAGTAATTAGTCATTTTGTATTTTTTAAATGCTAATCAGTCATTTTAATTTATTTTCTAAGCATCAATTTCATTTTAACAATTATTAGCTATTTTTATAAATTATTTTAGCTAATTTAATTAGGTATTTAACAGCTAGTCCCTTTTATTTCTAGCCTAAAATTAGCATAATCCCTAATCCAATTAAACAACCCAACAGACCCCCAAGCCAAAACCTAAATCTACCCGTCCCAATATGGGTTTAATCCTGACCGTTGATCAAAATTGATCAACGGTCCAGATGACCCCTTCCTAAAATAAACCTAAAGACTACCCTTCCCCCCTTCTCATTTCCCCCTCACCCTCCGCCGTCTCAACCCTCTCATCTCTCTCAACTCTCTCATCTCTTCGACTCCCTCTGCTAACCTAGCCCCTTCTCCGGTCGTCGCCTTGCCGGAAAGCATGGTGGTTTCACCACCCACAGCCTCATGGCTCCTTCCTTAACGTGTGTCACTGCTCTTGAAGTCCTCAAGTGAACCAGAGGCAGTTCACTCACCTCCTATGATCTCATGCCATTTTTCTGACCATCAATGGCCGTCCGAGTAAGATTTTACCATTTTCCGGTTAAAACCGGTGACTTTTGAGTTTTTCTTCTACTCTCTGGGTTCTCTCTTTGAGAACCTAACTTTTAAAACTCTCGATTCTTCTAGATCTGTAACAAATCTATACATGTTATGAGTTATTTTCATGTTTCCCTTAAAGATTTTCCTGTTTCCTAAACGATTCTTTATTTTTCAAATTAGGGTTTCTAAATCCTTTTTCAAAACAGTTCTCTTTCTTGTTTCTTAATATTATTTTATGATTTTTATCGTGTTTAAACATTATTTGAGCTTCTACCTTTTTGTTTGAGTCATTTTGATAGAAACCCCCAAATTTCTTGGTTTCAATCTGTGATTCTGAGTTTATGCGCGATAATGTTTTTACCTGTTTTAGTATGACTGCTTTGCTTTCATGAGTACTTTGTGATTTTTTGTGATTTTTTCTCTATACTTTCCATTAGGGTTTCTGACTCTTCATTACTTCTGCCTAAATCATGTTTATTCTGCTAAATCCTTTAATTATTTGCTATGTTCTATGCGAATCCCTAATTTTGTATGATTAGGGTTTCTGACTTTTGCCTAATGTATGTTCATTCCGCTTAAATCAGTACTATTTACCAATTTGAATCTTTGAATAATTGTGATTGGCACTGTTCTCTACTGATTCTGAGTACTTCCTTAAATATGTGATACTTTCCCTAATTGATGCTGATTTCCTGTGATTTGAATCTCACTCGAGGTTTTTCTTGTTGATTTCCAAAATTTTCTGCCTTATTTCTATGAATAATTTTGTCAAATTAATTCACATATGCTTTCCTTAACTAGAGTATTCTGAACTTGGTCTTAATTATATGCTCTATACTTATGTTGCTTCTTATATGTTAAAATTAGCTCTTACACGATTCTCTTTCCTTATTTAATCATTGTCTATTACCGTTTGTACATTACTCCTTAATTAAAGGGAGTCTTAACATTAAGTTGATCCTAATTGATGTTTACTTCTATAATTATGCTGAACTATTATTTGTTACCTTATTTTCTGCCTATTTTCAAAACTATATATACTCTACTCGCTCATTAGCACAAGACACGAACAACACTGTTCAACTCTCTCTCTCTCACACAACTGAAACTTGCTACTCTCTCTATTCTCTCTTCTATTTGCTACTACTCTAAGTTAGTCGGCTGGAAACCAAGGCTAACTACTGTGCATCTCATATCTTCTGCTTTGTGTTACTGCTTTCTTCACTTCAACTGGTATGTTCTAATTCATATTTCAGTTCTCAAACCAACATGTTTCTATTACTGTTGCAGTTCATTGTGTTTCTAATTTGCTTTTACTTACTATTCTGTTGTTCAACATGTAACTAGGATATTGGATTCCATCTAGCATGTCTTTGTGTACTCCAAATCTGTCTTTATATGAATCTCAATGCTTATGTTTGATACATTATATTAGAGCATCTTCTACTGTCTTAAACTGGTTGGTACTGCCATGTTAGTTTCATCATATACCCTGTTGATCCTCTGAACCCTTAGGATCTCTGATTGTTTATGCATGCTCTTACCTATTACATGTTCAGTACTCTGCACCTATGTGTCCCTCAAAACCCCCTTTCCCCTATTGTGGTTGTTGGATCATTCTTGGTCCTTTGTGTGATGCTGACTTTGCCTTGGTTCTGAGATTGGTGTTCATATTCTTTCAAATTGTTTTCACCAGCTAAACTTTTGTTACATTTCCATTAAGTCTTTTTACAAAACTGTTTTCTTATCCAAAGTTTGCAAATTAAATCAAGCACTCTCACTATACTCTTAGACCCCTTAAGTTTTGCCCTCTCTGTGTGAGCATTGCCTTGGGACCCTTGAGCTCCCTCTGAACTTTGACACACAAAGGCTGGACATTCCACACTGCACTTACTCTATCTTGGCTATGAAATTTGGGTGTGAGCACTGCCCGGGATCCCTTGAGATCCTTAGGGATCTTTGACACACCTGGATCATGTGAAGGGTTGTGAACCAATGGAATTTGACGATCTGGAAACTTGGGCCTACAATGGAAGGCTCCCTATAGTTAACTTCTTCTTTTCCTTATGTAATTCATATGCAGAGGTTTGTAATAATTTGTAAAAATGATTCTGGGGTTGGATAGTGAAAATGGGTGGGGATATGCATGTTATAGTATAAGTATGGGTAGATATCATATTTTTCTAGGTTTATTTTTTTTATATGCGCACTAGTAACCATATCTAGGAATCGAGTATGCCATGCATTTAGATACCACGTCATTTAGATTCATACATTTGCTTTTCTTTCAAAATGTCATCACTCCTTGCCTTCACTTAGAAATCATGTTCATAGGATCAGTAATAACAACAAAAATTGTTACCATTTGATTTTGTCCATGCATTCTGAAAAAAATGTAGTCTAGATCATGCCTTAGAAATAATGTGTTAACAAATGCAATCATGTTATACACATAGAGATCCTGTTCTAGGTAAACAACGATTAAAATCTGTCACCTGTGTTATTCCTGAAGCTGTGCATAATGTTGTGGTATTGCATTCATTTAGAAAAATCATGTTTAAGTTATCATGCTGCATTAGAAATCATGCCTTAGGGTCGTACTTACTCAAATCACACTTAGTCTAAATAAAGATGTATAAAACAGTCCTCCTATTCTAATAAATTGGTAATTAGTTTCTGAATATTTGCAACACTTCGAACTGCATGCTATTAGGTATAACGACCTGAAATTGTCATCACAACTGCTACACGCCTAGGAAAGTCTTAGGTAATCATCCATAAAGAAATAAAACCAGAATTGTGCTTTGTGATTAGTGTTCAACTGTCAGCATGTTTAAAACCAGTAGGCAAGCCTGATTAAAACTTCCTCTCTGAGTTATGCAATAAATTTGTCTTTGTGTTATCACTTAGATACCATGCTTAGGATTTGAACCTGAATCTGGACCTTAACTGTGTATGAGTCATGTTGTTTATGTGTACTATGTGTGGAGGTATACTTGAGACTTTNGGCAAGCCTGATTAAGACTTCCTCTCTGAGTTATGCAATAAATCTGTCTTTGTGTTATCACTTAGATACCATGCTTAGGATCTGAACCTGAATCTGGACCTTAACTGTGTATGAGTCATGTTGTTTATGTGTACTATGTGTGGAGGTATACTTGAGCCTTTTATTTGATTTCCATGCTCCCCTTAATTGAAGTCCTACATGTTTTATTATGTGTCGCCTTAGTAATTTTTACCTTTAAACCCTGAGGGTCTGCCTAGCACCTCCCTTATAGGATAGAAGTCCTAAATTCCTCCGGGACTGATAGGAAAGGACGGGTAACATCATGCAATAGAGGTCGAGACCAACACTCGATTTAGTTACTTTCACGGGATGGGAAAGGGTAGAATATGGATAAGATGACCGGTGCGCTAATACCACGTGTATCCCCTCTTTGAGGAGTTTCATACCGGTATTGCATTGATATGATCCATTTTATTATAAACCTAGGATACCCTTTATATGCTTAGATCGTAATCCTTTCAAAATCTAACCTTCTTTACTATTTTCAAACATCTGCATGCTCAAGACTTGAATCCCCTATTATTTGAGCCTTTATTTGTTTGTTTACTAAGCCGTACAAATTCACAAAAGTTGTTTGGCCGGGAACCACACTTGTGGATCCTGAGGGGTGCCTAACACCTTCCCCTTAGGATAATTTCAAGCCCTTACCCTACCTCTGGTTAACAACGTAGTTGTAAATGAACCCCTTTGGTGTCCTAACGCACCTTTAAAAATCGTTAGGTGGCGACTCTCAAAAACACAAACCTCTTTCCCAAAAGGAAAGAGTTGTCTCTAGAGCAGAAGTGCATGGATTTCTGCACGTTAAATGTGATTCTTCATCATTAAGCCTCATCTTGAGCTCCCCGGTCTCACAATCAATGAGAGCTCTGCCTGTGGCCGAAAACGACCTGCCCAAGATTATGGGAATTTCTTCATCAACTCGACAGTCTAGTATCACAAAGTCAGCAGGGAATACAAACTTCCCCACTTGCACTAGGACATCATCCAGAATACCCGACGGTCTCTTCACCGTCCTATCAGCCAGTTGCAGCAACATGGAAGCTGGCCTGGCTCTACCAATACCCATTCTTTTAAAAAATAGCCAGGGGCATTAGATTAATGCTAGCCCCCAAATCACACAGTGCTTTGGAAAAAGCCAAATTGCCAATGGTGCAGGGAATTGTAAAACTCCCTGGATCAGACAACTTCTCTGCTATTGGTTGTGTTACCAAAGCACTGTAAGTCTGAGTCAAAGTGACAGTCGCTAAGTCTTGGAAATCAAACTTTCTGGACATCAAATCCTTCATCATCTTTGAACACCCAGGCATCTCTTTCAGAGCATCAATTAGAGGAATGTTTACCTGTATCTGCTTCAGCATATCCAAGAACTTTTTGTACTGTTCATCCTTTTGGTATTTTACCAGCCTTTGAGGGAAAGGGGCTGGTAATCTCTTCTTCCCAGTGACTTGGGATTTTTCTTTCTCAACTCCCACTTTAACCACTAGCTCTGCGATATTTCCACTTCCTTTTCAGCCTCACTCTGCCCACTAAGTTCTCCTTCAACAGTTTGTACTGTTACCTTGGTTAGGTTTGTGGAATCATCAATTTCGATTGGCACTGGTACTAGTGTCTCTTCCTGCCTGCTTTCACGAGCCAATTCATGTTCCAAGTCCAAGTCCCGACCATTGAGGAGACTCACTGCCATCATCTATTTCGGGCCATAATCCTTAGGGTTCACCTGAGTGTCTGCAGGTAAAGTCCTAAGAGGACGATTATTCACTGCCATAGATATCTGCCCAACTGCACTTCAATTTTTTTAATAGTTGCATCATGTACATCTACTCTCTCACTCATTTTGGTCATTGACCCAATCACCTGTTGCATCATCGCTTCAAGCCTGGAAAACCCATCTTCTTGCGTTCCTCCTTATTGGTGTTGAGGAGGGTGGTATTCTTGTTGTTGATTCTGATGGTTATAACCTTGTGGTCTCTGATATGGTGCTACATTACCTTGCGGTTTCATGACACCCATGTTTCCATTGTTCTGTTGTTGGTAAGGTGGTCTATATAGTTGAAATTGCTGACCCAGTTCTGCCCCCCTTGTCTCTGGCCTCCATAATTTGACACATAATTCATGTTTTCTGGATAAGGAAGGTGATCACATTCTACATTCCACTGATTACCAAATGGTTGACTAATGCAAGATGTGCATAAGCCCTCATTGGTTGTATCCACGATATGTACCTACTGCTTTTCCCTGATTCCTCCACCTTCTTAGTTAGTATGCTCATCTGTGTTATCAAGGTGGCCACGTTCTCCGCAATAGTATTGGATGGATCGAAGGGCACTGAGTGAACTACAGGAGTAATGGGTGCATTCCTGGTTGTCCATCCTGAATTCTACGCCATTTTATCAAGCAAGATCTGGCTTTCTCTTCATGTTTTGCTCAAGAATGCTCCACCAGCTGAAGCATCAACATTTGCCTTTACAGTATCAGTCAGACCCATATAAAAATGCTGCCCCAACATCTGCTTAGGAATACCATGGTGTGGACAGATAACCAACATTCCCTTAAATCGTTCCCATGTTTCCTGCAATGTTTCAACTGGCTTCTCTCTGAAGCTCAAGATTTCATCAATTTGTTGAGCTGTCTTGTTGGGTGGATGGAATTTGTTCACGAACTGCTTAACTAACTCCTCCCATGTGGTAATGGAATTTATGGGGAGCGATTTTAGCCAAGTCTGGGCTGCTCTTGTCACTGATAATGGAAACAACAACAGTTTGTTTGCTTCTCGAGTGACGTTTGGCTGCCTCTGAGTTTTGCAAATCGACAGGAAATTCTTAAAATATTGTTGGGGGTCCTCGATGTATCACCCTGAAAATAGTCCCTTGTTCTGCAACAAGTGCAGCATATTATTTGTAATCTGGAAAGACTCAGGCTGTATTTAAGGGAGTAGTATCGCAGTGGCTAAATTCTCTGCCGTGGGTTGTGCCCAGCCATATAAAGGATCCTCTGCCCCAATCTACACAACTGGGTCTACCACATCGTCCCCATTGTTGTTCCTGTTGTTTGGATCTTCCATGTCGGGTTCAAGTTGTTCAATTGATGGTTGTTGTTTGATTTTCCGGTTGGACCGGTTTAAGGGCTTGAAAACTTTCTCGGGGTCTGATAAGGCTTCTAATACTTCACCAGTTCTCGATGAGTTTCTAGGCATGCACATGTACAACCAAGTTAGAAAACGTTAAAATTTCAATGTATAGATGAAAATTGAAGAAAATTGACTATATTTAAGAATTTTGTATTTCTTCCAACTCTAATTGATAATACCGTTAATTCCCCGGCAACGACACCAAAATTTGATCATACTCAACTATGTCTTATAAAAGGACTAAACGGGCGTTGCAAATATATCTGAGTATTTAGCCCAGAGTCGAATCTCTCAGGGAATTAACCTATCAATTATTGTCGTTAGACCACTCAATTCTCAATAATCAAGTTTCCAAAGATTATGAATAACATTTTTTCCGTATTCTTACTACTACGACTGACTGAGATTAAATAAACTAAAAGATACTAATGTTGAGATGTAAACAGATGCGATAAAGGTCTAAGGTTATGGTTTCCCCCGTTGGTAAACTTCTTTCTTGAATATTTCCTATAGTTTGATTAATTGTCTCTATCAATCATGTACACTCCAGCTACCATAAATCTCTCTCAAGTAATTATGATAATTTACTAGACGCACTCTCTCAAGTTACGCTAGCTAGATTGCATTACAGTTCACTTTAGATTGCACCCCAGGTATCGTTATCTCTAATCCAACCTCTAAACCCTCGGTTATGACTTTCGTCTATACTCCGAAAGTTGTGTTGTTCAAACAACTACCTAAATATGCACTCTCTCTCAAGTAGATACATAATAAATAGGCACAACTAATTGATGGTCATTCAATTAACTACAACAAGAACGTAGTTGAACAAATAGAGTTAATCAACCAATCAAAACTATATTAATATCGCAATAGCGTCATTCCCCAACGAGTTCCACCAAAATTTTAGATTAAAATATTTAGCTACTCATAGAAATACTGAAAACGATAAAAGAATTCATGACAATGATCAAATTTTCAAGGGAAGAAGATGTAGATTGATGCCCAATTGCTCTCCTTGCTTCTTGCCCTTGCTTTTTCTTACTCTAAACTTAAAACCTAGATAATCCGCTCATTTGGACGAGTTGAACCTTTTATAGGTTAAGTGTATTGGCCCCCAAACTCCCGAATTTACCCTTCTCAATGTCTTATGTTCGTCGGAATTAGCACGGGTGCGCTAATCTCGCGCTACAACCCGCGCTAATGGGTGTGAATACCTAATTTTTGCACCATTTAAATGCTCCTAAAGTTGTAAATGTTAATTCTCCTTCAACCATTATTTTTCTTATATTTTGCATTTTTAATTGAATTTGTCATAAAAATACCAACAAAAAAAATTAGTTCTTTCTTCATTTGTGCATTTTAGGAATTAACTAACTATTCAGTTGGTG
>ML390439.1:22315-205829 GCA_005239525.1 Nicotiana knightiana | reverse complement strand
TTCGGTCAAAAGCTTTATAATCCTTAAGTTGCTGTAAGTTCAATTCAAATCCTTCTATATAAGGTTAGTTTTTCATAACTCTTTAATCGCTTTCTCGATGACTTAAGAAGGTGTCTCCGTTAATTGTCATCAAACTTTAGGATGCATTGTTGCTATATGTCTATTTTTGATTCTTTGGTATATGTATTTCTGTTATGCAATTGTTCATATGCTTAATATTAGGCTCTGTGTTGATTAGTATCAGCATTTAGCGTGTAAGTATTGGGTAGTGTTTCAATCGAAATAATCCCGGGAAATACTAGTTGTTAAGTGAGTGGCTACTGGTTTTCATGCAAAATAATTCGTTGACCCAAATAAATAAGCTATGCACCGCTAGTAAAGTACGCGTTCGCGCGGCTTTGGAGTTTTTCTTAAGTAATTAAGTGCTATTAATTATGTACACGTACGCGTGACATGATTTTTTAGCAAGCTAAAATTGTGTACATAAACGTAATACGATTGGAATATTTTAGTTGTGGAGTTTCTTCATAAGCTTAGGATCAACCTTTAACGTATAGGAGACCCTTATTTCAATGGAAAAGCACTTAATTTCGTCAAAACTCGATTTTTTAACGGACTGGAGACCCTGGCGTTTCAGCCCTAACGCCTGGCTAACGCCAGGCCAGGGCTGGCGTTTCAACCCTAACGCCTGGCTAACGCCAGGCCAGGGCTGGCATTTCAGCCCTAACGCCTGGCTTACGCCAGGCCAGGGCTGGCGTTTCAGCCCTAACGCCTGGCTAACGCCAGGCAAGGGCTGGCGTTTCAGCCCTAACGCCTGGCTAACGCCAGGCAGGGCCAAGTTGTTTGGTTTTGTCGTCCGGCTATCGCCCGGGTGTCTCCTTTTACGTATGTTCCGACGTAGTTGCATCCTTTTAGCTCCATTTCATCTCCACTTCACCCATACATGAAATAAACTCCATTAAACACTTAACAAGTATATTTTATGCGTATAAAATGTATGGTATATCATATGATTCAACTATGCAATTTAGCCTTGCATCATACGCGTGACAAGATTCTTGACACGTCGAACTAAACGAGTATGCGTACGCGTGACTCGTATTGAGTTAATTATTTAAATAATCGAATAATAAGAAAGGTTAAAAATACAAATATATCCTAAAAGCGAGTAATTAAACAATTTAAGCCAAGTTTAACCATCAAGCGACCGTGCTAGAACCACGGAATTCGGGAGTGCCTAACACCTTCTCCCGGGTTAACAGAATTCCTTACCCGGATTTCTGGTTCGCAGACAATTTAAACAGAGTCAAAATTCCTCAATTTGGGATTTAAACCGGTGACTTGGGACACCAAATAAACTATTCCAAGTGGCGACTCTAATAAAAAAAATAAAATATTCCCATTTCGAATAATGTCACTTTAAGTGGAAAAACTCCCATACCCCTTTGGGGCGTATGAAAAGGGAGGTGTGACAGCTATGATATCCAAATTTCAAAAATCAAAAATTGTTGAAGCATTAGGAGACACAAATGCCAATGATGAATATGAACAAGCTGGCAGAATTGGCAAAGAAATGGATCAAGAAACAACTACACAAAATTTATTAAGTGTGGCTAGGCAGGATGATTTATCACCTAGACACATTGAAAAGGAAAAATCAGCAGCAAAACGCAGGAAGAAACAATAGAAAGACAACACTAATGTGCTTATAGGAGGTGTTCAAACAAGGAAGACTTTGATCAAAGCCAATCATCAGTAATAGATGTTCTCATTTGGAATATAAGATCTGTTAATACTCAACAAGCTTTTGAGAGTCTAATAAAAATGCATAGGCAGAAGCACTATGAATTTATAGGTCTAATGGAGCCTAAGCAACAAGCTAGAAAGCTGGAGAAATACAAAAATAAAATTGGCTTTGCACAGGCGATCTAAAATGTGTCAAACAAGATTTGGGCCTTTATAGATGAGGTCTTTGAGGTCACAGTCATGTCTGATGTGATACAACAGCTAACTTTAAGACTATTTTATATTGAATCACATGTGGACCTTGTTCTTACACTAGTATATGCCAAGTGTGATGCAATTGAGAGAATATAGTTATGGGATTCATTGTATATAATGGAAAGTGATATAAATGTGCCATGGCTTGTAGGTGGTGACTTTAATGTCATCTGGGATGAAGAAGAAAAGTTTGGTGGATTACCAGTGTCTTTGAATGAAATAGATGACTTTAGACACTGCATTAATACCTGTAACCTATTTGATCTAGGCTTCAAGGGTAGCATTTTTACATGGTGGAATGGGAGGCAAAAGAAGATTGTATTTTCAAGAGGCTAGATAGATGTCTAGCAAATGTTGAATTTCAACAAATTTTTCCAGGAATAGAAGTTACACATTTGCCAAATATAGGCTCAGATCACAATCCAATGCAACTTAACTGTGATATAGAAACTTCTCCAGTAGAGAAACCATTTAGGTTATTGAACTTATGGATTGAACATGAATCATTCAAAGAGATTGTGAAAGAGAACTGGAAAGCAGACTTTTATGAAAATCCATTCATTATGTTCAACCATAAGTTAAAGAAAGTAAAGAGGGCATTGTCAACATAGAGCATGGCAACTTTTGGTGACATATTTCAGAAGGTCGCAAGCTTAGAAGAGGTAGTCAAGGTGCATGAGGCAGAATTCGAAGCTAATCCTATAAGGATGAATAGAGAAAGATTACAACGAGTTCAGGCAGAATTGATTAAAGTCCTTGCTTTGGAGGAGAAATACTGGGGGCAGAAATCAGGAATGGCTTGGCTTAAAGATGGTGATAGAAACACCAAATTCTTCCATGTTCAAGTCAAGGGTCGAAGGAAAAGGCTACAGGGAAAAAGGATCCAAAATAGTATAAGTAATTGGATTGAAGAAGATGAGAAAATTGCAGCGGAAGCAGTTAAGTTCTATGAAGAACAATTTACTGAAACCACATTGCCAACATCATTTGACATCATAAATGAAATCTCATTACTGATAGATATGGAGCAGAACTCAGAACTGATAAGGCAACCAACAAAATAAGAGGTAAAAATGGCAGTGTTTGGCTTAAATACAGATAGTACAGGAGGACCTGATGGCTACACATGCAAATTCTACCATTCGTATTGGGACATAATAGGAGATGATTTAGTTTATATGGTCAGAGAATTATTTAATGGTCATGAAATACCAAATGTGTGACTCACACAAATATGGTATTGCTGCCAAAGAAAAAGGAGGTGATAATATTTTCAGATTTAAGGCCAATAAGCCTTAGTAATTTCTCCAACAAAGTAATCTCGAGGGTGATTCATGAGAGACTAGTGGGGTTACTGCCTAATATTATCTCAGAGGAGCAAGCTGGCTTTGTGAAAGGGAGAAGCATTGTGGAAAATATTCTGCTAACAAAAGAGATCATTAAGGATATAATATTAAGAACCAAAGCTGGACCAAATGTTGTTATGAAGCTCGACATGACTAAGGAGTATGGCAGGTTGTCTTGGTTATTTCTGACCAAAGTTATTAGAAAAATGGGATTCTCAAAGAGATTCATTGGCATGGTATTTGGGATAGTATCAAATAACTGGAATTCAGTTCTTATTAATGGCCAAGCATATGGTTTCTTTAAGTCTTCGAGAGGAGTCAAACAAGGAGATCCAATATCTCCTACATTGTTCATCATAGCTGCAGAAGCATTGTCGAGGGGTCTAAATGCTTTACATTTAAATTTATACTTCTGTAGATTTGGTTTACCCAAGTGGAGTCCAAAAATCAATCATTTGGATTATGCGGATAATACGATCATATTTTCATCTTTTGATGCAACTTCATTGAGACTGATAATGGAAGTGTTGAACAAATATGAGGCTGCTTCTGGACAGTTACTGAACAAGGCCAAGTCTGCAGTATACTTTCTTCACCTGTTAGATATTGAAGTAGCTAATAAAGTTGAGAGAATTACAAGAATCAAAAGGCAAGACTTCCCAATTCTGTACCTAGGATGCCCTATCATCTATGCTATAAGAAAAATGGATTACTATCAAGGGTTGATCACGAAGGTTATGGACAAACTATAGGGATGGAAAAGGAAGATTTTGTCAATTGGAGGCAGAACAATTTTGATTGCTCATGTACTACAGAGCATGCCGATGCACTTACTATCAACAGTCAACCCTCCAAACTCTGTTATAAGTAAACTTCATAAAATATTTAGATAGTTCTTTTGGAGGACATCATGGAACACTTTGTGTATGCCTGTTGAAGAAGGGGGGATTGGTTTCAGATCATTGCATGATGTTTCAAAGGCTTTGTTCAAAATTATGGTGGAACTATCATATGAAGACTTCTCTATGGAGCTCATTTATGAGCCAAAAATACTTCAAAAAACTAAATTTAGTCGTTGTTCCATGGAGAAGAGGATATCACATATGGAGAAAAATGATAGAATGAAGGGATTTAATAGAGCACCAAATAACTTGGCATCCAAATATGGGGTCCTCTTTATTGTGGTTTGATAATTGGACAGGTCTAGGAACATTATATTTTATTGTGCCACAATACTTTTGGGTAGATGAATCAATACACAATGATTATGATGTGGTTGAGGAAGGATCATTGAATGGAGACAAGCTACTGGAGATTTTACCTGAAAAATATGTAGTACACATTATTGAAAAGATCAAGCCTCCAACGATGCAAAATGTACTTAATGTGCCATATTGGATGCTTGAACCTTGAGGATTTTTTAGCGTAAAGATATCTTGGGATTATTTGTAGAGGAGAAATGAACCAAGAGTGACCTAGAAGATGATTTGGGTGAAGGGATTGCCATTCAAAATTTCCTTCTTTATGTGGAAAGTTTGGGAGGAAAAGCTTCCGTTAGATGACTTCATGAGAAGACTAGGCTATTGCATGACCTCTAAATGATGGTTCTACACTCAACCAAAGGAAGAAACTCTTCAACATTTGTTCTTCAACTCAGAGACAACTAGAGATGTATGGAGATACTTCCTTTCGAGGGCAGGTATAATTGTACAGGGATTGACAATGCATCATGCTATCACCAAATGTTGGACTGCCAAGGTATGTGATAGACTTAAGACTATTATACAAGAATTTCCTTCATGTTTAGTTTGGGAATTATGTAAGAGAAGGAATAACATGAAATATGGGGATTCTATCTCAACTAGTCACGTGATATATCAAGTGTCATCGACCCTGCAAGCACTTGTGAAGGTAAGGAATCCAGAAATACATAATGTCGCACATAAATGGCATGGGCTCTTAGCAATAATGGAGAATTATACACCTAGATTAAAGTTCACAAAAGTAGTTGGGGAAATACCAGGAGAACGCTGGATTAAGGTGAACACAGATGGTGCCTCGAGGGGAAATCCTGGTAGGAGTGCAATTGGATTTTGTGTAAGGGATGAATATGGATACATTGTGTTTTCTGAAGGGAAGGAGATAGATGAGGCAACAAATACTGAAGCAGAAGCTGTCACTATTGTAGAAGCACTGAAATTCTGCAGAAGGCAGCTCTACCCTCAAGTGTATGTTCAAACTGGCTCGATGCTTATGAAGAAGATTGTGGAGGGATCGTGGAAGCCACCTTGGTGTATAGCAGAACAGATTAAGGAGATTATGTAGATGTTGAATGAAGGCAATTATGTAGTATCACACATTTATAGAGAAGGAAATAAGTTGGCTGATCACCTTGCCAATTATGCTCTTGATCATGGGAATATAGTATGTCAATATTTCTAGCAACTGGACACACAAAGGAGTAGAATAGTGAACGAGGATAAACTACAATGTCCATATTTGAGGGTAAAGGTTGCCAAAAATTAAGGCTTGAGGAGAGTAGAAAGGGAAAAAGACAGGAGTTATTGCTAGTTCAACATATTCAAATCCTAAAGGAGGATATGTTGATCAAATATTTCACTAACATTGTGTTATTTTTTACAGGAAAAGATACTATACACATGCCCTACTCTTTGATGAAATCCCAATTGATGGTATTAGTACCTAGTACTCATTGCAATGGGCGGGAGTTAAAGATAGGCACAAGCATACCATCAAGGAAGATCACAATGATGGATACTTTAGAGCACAAACTTTGTGCTTTATGCAATTGAATATGAACAGAACATCTGTGCTAAGGAATGAGAGACAATATCAGTGTGATACCTCAAGGATACAGGAAACAATATCCATAATAATTCAATTGGATAATCAGTGGAAACCCCTCAAACAGGTCATTGATAAAGGTTGGCATGGACTTGTACAACACTGGTGCATGGCGGACAATGCAATCATGAGACTGGAGATACGCTATATTGGAATGAAAACATGAGAATATACAGGGAGTCAGGAAATCAATCAAAGAAGGCATCTGGTTTGATGAAGAAAACTCAGTCATCTACCATGTTCAAATCCTTAGGGAAGAGAACAAGGGGATGAATGTTTTCACTAACTTAGTTTGCTTTTTTGCAGGTGACATTACTGTGGCTATGACTTACCCATTGAGGAACCTTCATCTGGTGGTATTTAGTACACAATACTCATTCCGGTGATGGGGAATCATGGTTAAGCACAAGCATAGCAGCTTACAAAGGAAGGGGCAATTCATATGCCCATGTTCATGCAGTGATGAGTGACAAGTTTTTGCTAAACTTTTGGGTTAAAATGACTGTTGAGGTGCATTAATTCGATGAAATTCTTTAACTTGATAATTTATAAGTTAGCCCATGCAAAGGTTCTATTAAGAATCAAAGGGATTACAGATGAAACGTCACTCAAAAACAACATACAACAAGACAGAACAGGACAATCAAGATGTCATATTTGGCAAAAGAATCTGGACACACTTGACCCAATCTGTGGGTATATTTCAATGCAACATAGTAGAAGGATAAACAAAGATGGAATTCACATAAGAAATTCAATGAGGTACAACACCAGAACATGCAAAAAGAAGAGCAACATCATCAAAAAGACCAAACGACAGTGATGTTTGACACATACATGAAGAGGTCATTAGACTTCTTCTTGTGCAAATGTTACTGGATGGACATCATATATAGTTGGAATGGAGTGGAAAAAAGAAGGGCATTACAAAAATCAAGGAATGAGACTTCAAATTCACAGTAAAGGGACGGGCTTACAACTGCAAAATAAAATGGGCTATAACGACCATCAGCAATTCTGGGCAGAAATCAACACTAAACAGGGCTATTTATGCAATGAGTAGAAATATGCTATATATGAAATTTATTGGATAGTTTTTATATTCATAGATTATATTAGATCTTATGTGATATCAATTTTTATCATCTTGCTTAATTTTGATATAGGCTATATGTAAGGTTCAAGGTTTATGTTTTTCATATTTTAGGACGTCATGACACTTTGTTTTCTTTCACTCCTTTATATAAATAAAAACTATCCCTAGGCCCTTCCTAGTGGATTGCTTAAAAAAAACCCTTTCACATTATTCACTTTCCTTTTGTATTTTTCTTTGTTCTTCCTTTCTTTTTCTTTGCCTTTTCCTCTTTTTCATTTCTTTTGTCTTTTTGTGCCTTGAAACTATCTTTAAACTCCTCGTCTCTCCCCCAAACTTATGTTTTGCCATTTGAATCACATGAATGCTAAAGAAAAGTCGTGTGCCAAGAGAGAATCACTGTAAAACAGTTAAAGGCTTGTAATGTGGTTATTGAAAAGAAAGGCTTTAGGCTCAAAAATGTTTAATAAGGATGATATCATTGGTGGCCATGGAAGGTTTCAAAACGGGTCAAGAAGGGCCTACAATCACTTCTCAAGCGAAGCTAACTTAGAATTTCGCCTAGAAACACATTCGGGGCAAGTTCTAGACCATTCATACATGTACTTATACTTGTAACATGATACCTCACCTCTCACACAACTGGATTGTTAAAGAGAAATAAATCGAGGACCCACACCAACTGCATTCAAGATTGAAAATCTCTACGGTTCAAATACACCATCTGATGATTGCCTAAGTCAACACAAGATTCACAAGGTCACTAACTAGAGCTATTTCTTTAAAAAAAACTTGTTTTAACCATAAGCGCATATTTAAGTGTTGGTGCCAAGTGAAACATGCTCAAATCTTATTTACTCATTAATACTACTTTTTTTTTACCTAAACATCAAAAATAACTCATTCATTTAAGAAGGTTGTCATGCCATCCATCGTTGGGAAGAGCCACCTGGTTCACACAAGACCCACCTTTGAAAAGAACCGTGGCATTAAGAAAATCAAAGGCTTATTGTTGGTTAAAACATAAGAAGATGTTAACAAATCAACAAGAAACTAATAAAGTAATTAAGAAGCTATACTATTAGGAAAGCAAAACGAAGAAGCTATGATATAAACTACTAAAGGTAAAACAAATGAATATATACAACAAAAGATGATTATATACATAATGAGGGATCGAGTAAAACTAAAAGAAAAAGGAAAAAGAGTATTTAAGTTATTACAAACCCAAAATGTAATCAAATGTCATAAATAGTCATCCAAATCATCAAAATAGACCACCCCCCCAAAAAAGAGCAAGCAATGTGTTACATCCCGCATTTCGCACGTTAAAGTTTCGTCGTAAGTTAATTGATATAGACTCGGGAATGAGATAATTTTTGAGGTTTTAAGAATTTATGCTATTTGTAACAATGATAAGTAAGTTATAAAGGTCAGAGGGTTAACAAATCAAAGAAATTGATTATCATCGAAGTTTGTCATTTTGTGATAAAATACGATCCAAACTATAATACCCCATATTTATGGATTAGTGCTATACAATATATCACAAGACCATGATAGTAAAGTATATTATAGTAAGATATATAAAGTGTGTTAAAAGTGAGTAGTATTTTAAGCAATTTACGATAATTTTTAATTATGTAGATAATTGGATAATTAATGACTTTAGTGGGAGATTAATTAAGAGAATGGATAAGGCCTACAAGGCCTAACGTGGCACCCCCCAGTCAAAAATAATGTGTGACTAATATGTGACATCTATGCCACATGTCATAATATCTCAAAATGGTGGCAAGTGAGGTGGATCCCACTATCCACTCATTCACTTTTTGACGGATACATTTATGACATATATATATCACACGCAAGATTAGAAAAGATCCTTGTTTGATGGATTCATTTATGACATATATATACATTTAGCTACAAAATACATTTGTTTGAGATTAGAAACGGTCCTTGAGAAATTTGAGCTATAAAGGTAGATATATCTCCTTTCATTATAATAAACCGTGAACGTAGATGTGTATTTTCATGTCGGTCTTCTGAAGATTGAGGAGATTGTTCACATATACAAGTAGGAAGTTGAAATTAAAGGTATGTTAAGGCTATCCCTTCTTTCCTTTTTTTTCATGATCCAAGTAACGATAGGTAAACGTAATGCTTTTTCATAAATATTTCTACTCTTAGAAGTTAAGGATGTATACATTATTCATTCATGTAAAATGATATTCAAGCATGTCTAAGTATGTTTCTAGTTCCCTATTCAAGCATATGATAAAGATGTTAATGTTTATAATATAGTTATACATGTATCTTCATTTACCACCGAGCTACGGGCGATTGGCAGTTACACATTTACCATCGAGCTACAGTCGGTCGGGTAGTCATGCATTTACCACCACGCTATTGTCAGTCGGGCAGTTACCACTGATCAGTTGGGTAGTTAACATCACGAGAATGATGTTATCAGAACTACTATATTGTAGCTTTATTTATATATACAAGATGTGTTTTATTCTATATGTTATGGCCCTCAGTGGCAACTCAGAAGTTATAAGTTGACTGTTATCCCTCCCCGAGATAGTATCTTATTACTACGTTTCATTTCTGCCTTACATACTTAGTACATTCTTCGTGCTGACATCCCTTTTCCTGGAGCGCTGTGTTTCATGCCACGCAGGTTTAGATAGGCGAGGTAAGGACCCTCTACTGTAGGCTGCCTCCAAATATTAGCTTTTGGTTGGTGAGCTCTACTTCTTCCTGGAGTATTGCCGAGTCACGTTCTATATATGTTATTTTGTTTTATGAGGATGTCTGGAACCCTGTACCACCTTATATATTTTGATCATGTTTTCTTAGAGGTTTTGCAGACAATGTCATGTATATAGTTTTAGGTATGACATGTCAACAGCCTTGTCGACCCCTATGTATCTATATAAATCTTTTTGAGTTAGTTATGTGAGTTAAGTTCTAATATTGTTAATTATATATATATATATATATATAGATATATATATATATGTGGCCTATTGTGAACCGTGACGAGTCTTATAGTAAAGAAGGATAAGGTATGTGGCGCTCGATTGAGTAGGCACTGGGTGCCAGTCGTGGCCCTCCGATTTGGGTCATGAAAAACTTGGTATCAGAGCGGGTCTGCCCTAGGGTTTTCTGCAAGACGTGTCTAGTAGAGTCTTGTTTATAAATATATTGTGCACCATGTTTTATAAACATGAAACTACAGGACATTTAGGGACCGGCTACCCTTCCTTCTTGATATTAGATCGTGCAATAGCGCAGAGTTATAGGGAATAAAGCCCTTGGCCTTTGACTTGTTTTATATATACAGCGATGCCTATGACTAGGAAAGCTACAGCTAGTCAGAAGGGTAAAGCAGTGGCAGATGAGGGCATGAGTAGAGTATCAATGTCTAGTAAGGGCCAGAGTGAGACCCCGAGGGGAAATATGACACCCTCGCATAGTTCTTCGATTTCACCTGCACCTGAGGAGATGAAGAGGTATCCAGTACCTCCACTTATTGTTCAGGATGAGGATATTGATATGCGGAGTGTAGTATGGTTGTTGACTAGATTGGTAGCCGCTCAAGCTCAACACCAGGTAGGTACAGGTGTTGGTTACGTTGACAGGGTTATTAGCGCGAGAATTCAAGATTTTATCAACCTGGACCCTCCAGTGTTTATCGGATCCAACAAGGATGAGGACCCGTAAAACTTTATGGATAGGATGTCGAGTACTTTGAGGGTGATGCATGCATCAAACACTGAGTCAGCAGAGTTGGCCTCTTGCCGATTGCACGATATTGCGTTTCAATGGTATGAAACTTGGGAATTGTCTAGAGGGAAAAATGCACCTCCAGCGGTATGGGAAGAGTTCTCGGGAGCTTTCTTGCGTCATTACTTGCTGGTAGAGATTCGTCAGGAAAGGGTAGACATTCTCTTGGCTCTTAAACAAGGGAATATGAGTGTGCGGGAGCATAGTCTCTCGTTTGATTCCTTGGGGAGGTATGTCCCCTCAATTGTTGCTGAGATGAGTGATCGAGTGCATCAGTTTGTTGTAGGACTTGGGCCGCACTTGATTAATGAGTGTTTCACAACCGCTTAGCTCGATAGTATGGATATTTCCCGCATCTAGGCTTATGCTCAAAATTTGGAAGATTGGAAACGACATCAATATGAGAATCGTGATGAGGGTCAGCGTAGAAGGCTAGGTCTACTAGATGAACTGAGGATTTTCGGGGCGAACTTATGCCACCATATCCTGTTGATAGTGTACGACAGTTGTAAAGGCTGCATTTTGAGGAATCTATCTATTCTGAATCAGGTCAAGGCTCGAGAATTTGTGTTTTCAAAATCGAAGGGATTCAACGTAGATGAGGTGCCTCCTCCGCGATTCAATCAATGCGGTAGAGCTCATTCTGGATAATGTCATCTGGGATCTAATGTATGCTATATTTGTGGATACCCTAGTCATTACATGAGGGATTGTCCTTTGAAGGACAGAAGTGAGATGGTTCAGCCCACCAGATCTATAACAGTCTCCTCCTCTTCAGTACGCTCCCTAGAGCGAGGCCCTCAGGCGTCAGTTGGTAGAGGTAGAGGCAGGGGGAGCATATAGCTCCGACGAGAGTCAGAACCTCATGTATTCTATGGCAGGTCATCAGGACCCAAAGTCTAAACCAGATGATGTGTCAGGTACTTTGACTATGGGTAATGTTCGATCTTATTAACGCAAATTGCCTAGTTAATATGATTAATATAAGAGTGAATTGGCATTACGTCTGGAGGGTTGGGGAAACCAAGGCTAGCTTGAAGGCAAAGTAAGAACCCGAGGATAGCAGACCAAGGGAGGAAAGGGGAGTAAGCTAGGACATTAAGAAGTTAGAACTCTGATAGCTCTAATGCCCAAGGGAGGAAACAACATATAGTGCGCAAGATTTTGGGAAAGTTAGTATATTGGAATATAAAGTTATGAACCCAGTTATTAAGATTACAACTAGTAGGTGTCAGCACCTAGAAGATAGATTAATAGAATCGTAGTTGATGAATGGATTAGGAAGTACTTTTATGGAGGGACTACGTCCTAACCCCGTGAGAGCCTGATATTTGTTTCATAGCCCAGGAAGATATATACATTTATAATTGATGAGTACGTTATGTACATATTTCAAGTTTAAACATTTGAGGACAAATGTTTCTAAGGGAGGAAGGATGTTACATCTCGCTTTTCGTACGTCAAAGTTTCATCGTAAGTTAATCGGTGTAGACTCGGGAATGAGATTATTTTTGAGGTTATAAGCATTTATGCTATTTGTAACAAGTGATAAGTAAGTGTTATAAAGGTCAGAGGGTTAACAAATCGAAGAAATTGAATATCGCCGAAGTTTGTCATTTTGTGATAAAATACGATCCTACCTATAATACCCCATATTTATGGAATAGTGCTATACAATATACCACACGACCA
The DNA here is from genome assembly GCA_005239525.1 of Nicotiana knightiana. Lineage (NCBI taxonomy): Eukaryota > Viridiplantae > Streptophyta > Magnoliopsida > Solanales > Solanaceae > Nicotiana > Nicotiana knightiana. The sequence continues at coordinate 193,037 of ML390439.1, read as the reverse complement.
TGATAGTAAAGTATATTATAGTAAGATATATAAAGTGTGTTAAAAGTGAGTAGTATTTTAAGTAATTTGAGATAATTCTTAATTATGTGGGTAATTGGGTAATAAATGATTTTAGTGGGAGATTAATTAAAAGATTGGATAAGGCATACAAGGCTTAACGTGGCACCCCCCCATTCCAAATTAATGTGTGACTAATATGTGACATCCACGCCACGTGTAAATAATATCTCAAAATGGTGGGAAGTGATGTGGATCCCACTATCCACTCATTCACTTTTTGATGGTACATTTATGACATATATATATATATATATATCACAAGAAAGATTAGAAACGACCGTTGTCTAATGGATTTATTTATGACATATATATACATTTATTTAGAAAATACATTTGATTGAGATTAGAAACGGACCTTGAGAAACTTGAGCTACAAAGGTAGATATATCTCCATGCATTAGAACAAACTGTGAACGTAGATGTTTATTTCCATATTAGTTTTCTCAAGATTGAGGAGATTGCTCACATATACAAGTAGGAAGTTGACATTAAAGTTATGTTAAGGATATCCTTTCTTTCCTTTTTGGAATGATCCAAGTAACAATACGTAAACGTAATACTATTTCATAAGTATTGCTACTCTTAGCAGTTAAGGATGTATACGTTATTCATTCCTATAAAATGATATTCAAGCATGTCTAAGTATGTTTCTAGTTCCCTATTGATGCATATGATAAAGAAGTTAATGTTTATAATATAGTGACACATGCATATTCATTTACCAGCGAGCTACGGCCGGTTGGGCAGTTACATATTTACCACCGAGCTAACGCTGGTCAGGCAATCATGCATTTACCACCGCGCTATGGCCGGTCGGGCAGTTACCACTGATAAGTTGGGTAGTTAACATCATGAGAATGATGTTATCAGAACTACTATATTGTAGTTTTATTTATATATACGAGATGGGTTTTATTCTAAATGTTATGGATCTCAACGACAACCCAGAAGTTATAAGTTGACTCTTATCCCTCCCCGAGATAGTATATTATTATTATGTTTCATTTCTGACTTTCATACTCAGTATATTCTTCGTACTGATGACCCTTTTCTTGGGGCGCCATGTTTCGTGCCACGCAGGTATAGATAGGCAAGGTAAGGACCCTATACTATAGGCTGCCTCCAGATATCAACTTTTTATTGGTGAGCTCCACTTCTTCTTGGAGTATTTCCGAGTCACGTTCTATATATGTTATTTCATTTTATGAGGATGTCGGGAACCTTGTCCCGACTTATATATTATGGTCATGTTTTCTTAGAGGTTTTGCAGACAGTGTCATGTCTATAATTTTAGGTATAACATGTCAACGACCTTGTCAACCCTTATGTATCTATATAAATCTTTTTGAGTTAGTTGTGTGAGTTAAGTTCTAATATTATTAATTATATATATATAGATGTGGCGTATTATGAACCGTGACGAGTCTTATAGTAAAAAAAGATAAGGTACGTGGCATTCGGTTGAGTAGGCATCGGGTTTTAGTCGTGGCCCTCCTATTTGGGTCGTGTCACATTGTCCCTAATGCTTATCAAAACAAAACATAAGTGGGTAGAGAGTAAAGAAAACTCCCTATGCGGTCTCGGGGTGACTAGCAGCATCACCACCCTCGGTCTCCTCTAACTGTATATCATCATCTTCGGGCTGAGGGACAACAGGGTTGGTGAGAATCCGAAGCATCTCCTCACTAGTGGGGGCAGTGAGATCTGGCTCATCAGACTGGCCAGCCTCTACTGATAGTGCCCCTGCTGATGGTGCTGCTGGATCAGCCGGTACTGCTGGACCTGTCTCCATCAATAGGTCAAAGGGCAAGTCACCTACTGCTGCTAACTTCTTCACCTCTTGTCTCAAACTTTCCACTATCTTCTTTGAAGCCTGGGACTTTCTCATTTTCTTCACTTTCTTGGCAATTGCTAAATGGAACCCCTTGAGCAACCACAGTGTCCATGATAGTCTGCTGGTTGTCCAGAATCTTCTTCAAAGTTTCCTCCACTGACGAAGGCACTTGTGGCACTGCTAGAGCAGAGGACTGCGCTGCAACAGTACTGGAGATGTCAGACAACTTAGAAGTGGCTGTATGTATCCAAATGTTGAGTCTCGCCGAAGTCTGGGAGACTCGCAATGCAGTGAGAGGATAGGTGGATGAGGATGGCATTGGAATTGAATTGGGAGGCCTGGAGGATGATGGTGGTGGCATGGCGACTATCCTGGAGGAAGAACCGGCTGCTGTGGTAGGCATGAGAGGTAAAGATGGCTCAGCAGCAGCCTTTGAACCTACCACTGCTGGCTCAGCAGCAGCCTTTGAACCTACCACTGCTGGCTCAGCAGCAGCCTTTGAACCTACCACTGTCCGTCCATTTGAACTTTGGATAGTCCTCACCCTACAAGTGATACCAAGAAAAAGGCTTCTTAGCTCTTACCTTTGTGTCATATGGCCTTGGTTCCACCTTTGCATAATTGAAGTACTCTGTGAGGATGGTTGGAAGGGGTAGGACTTTTCATTATTATGGACGGCCAATGTGATTCTAGTTGACATGATAGCACCAACATTGATCGGGTGGGCCCGAGGTCGAAATTTCAAGAATTGTCAAGAATGTTAAACTTTCAGGAATTCTTGCTAATTCTTACTCTTGAAACTTAAATTGATTCAATTACATCATGTTTGGCTGGTTGTGAGCCGTCATGAGTAGTTTCGGAGTTCAGGCGCATCTTTTGATCCGGTCCTTAGTCCGAGGAGTGGTTTTATCGAGGTGAGTCTCCTTTCTAACCTCATAAGAGGGAAATTGTCCCTCTAGGTAACCTTGATTGCTATGTTATCTTGTTTGGGGGCTACATACGCACCAAGTGACGAGAGTCCGTACGTAGTGGCTATTACTGCTTCGTCCGGGTAGTTAGGACACAACATGTTCATTGTTTTTCCCTGTTGTAGCCTAAATATGACTTGTATTCTTGTGTGATTGGTATTGTTGTCTTTGAACGTTGTGATACATGGATTGATTTGAGTGTGATAAGAGTAATCACAGGATAGGATCGAGCCATACGCCATGGCAGAGTGATGATTAATTATATTATGGGATCGGGCCATACGCTACGGCAGAGTGATGATTGATTAAATTATGGGGTCGGGTCATACGCCATGGTGGAGTGATGATTGATTATATTATGGGATTGGGCCATACGCCATGGCAAATTGATGATTGATTATATTATGGGATCGGGTCGTACGCCACGACGAGATTGAGACTACATGATGATATCGGGCCATACGCCACGGCGAGATTGAGACTACAAGGTGGGATTGCGCCATACGCCACGTCGAGGATTAAAGGATGGGATCGGGTCGTACGCCACGGCGAATACCAATCATGGTGGATTTTGGATTTTTATTTGATGTCTAATATCGATGTACTCGGGTATTTGTCTTACATGCCTACTTTTTTCCTTACATCTTGCTTACTTTATTACTGATGGACCTTAGTGAGTATCGAGTTGACTTCTCGTCACTACTTCTTCGAGATTAGGCGGGATACTCACTGGGTACATATTTATGTATGTACTCATGCTGCACTTTCTTTTCTTATGTACTTGACTGTACAGGTGCAGAGGTTGGTACGTCTGATTATTAGTCTGGTGCTAGATACTGACTGGGGTTGGTTATACTTCACGTTAAGCTGCTCTTCTGGAGATTCCTGGAAGCACCCTGAAGTTTCCTTTTTGTTATTTTCCCCGTCTATTTCATTCAGACTATGGGATTGTACATATTTATATATTCTGGTGTATTATGATAGTTTCCCGTGACACTCGTGACACTAGTTCCTGGCACACACGTGATGTATACTTTAGGTTTTGGGTTGTTCATATGTGTATATGTTATCTTGATCAGACTGGCATTATGTTTAGATGTTTAACAACTGGTAATTGTCGATTTTTCAAATCTAATGGGAAGGGTAACAGCTAGTGTAATCCGTATCGGCTTGCCTAACCCCGCTGTTGGGCGCCATTGCGACCTTAATTAGGATTTGGGTCATGATAACGTGGTATCAGAGCTTTAGGTTCACATAGTCTCACGAGTCACGGGAAAACCCAGTAAAGTCTTGCGGATCGGTACGGAGACGTCTATACTTATCTTCAGGAGGCTATAGGGTGTTAAGAAACTCCTTTTTTATCCTATCGTGCAACCGAAGATGTACTCAAACCTGTTCTTCTATTCTCTCACAGATGGTGAGGACGCGTGCTTCACATGTTTCTGATTCAGGAGAGGCTGCTTACCCTGCCACTCGAGGCCATGGTAGGGGCAGGGGTAAGGCTCCTGTCCGTAGTAGGGGGAAAGGGCGTCCCAGAGCTGTACCGGTTGCACCGATTGAGGATCTGTATATTGAGGAGCAGGATGGGCTGCCTCCAGTAGATCAAGCACTAGTGAATTTTGTGACGGCGCCAGGCTTCCAGGAGGTCATGGGCCGTATGCTGAGGTTCATGGATACTATGTCACAGGCAGGTGTACTTCCATCAGATCCTGCTACTTCTCAGGCACGAGGGGGAGTTCAGACTCCTACCGCTCAGGCTACAGGAGCAGCAGCAGCAGTGCATCGTACTCCAGATATTCCACCAGTCATTGGGTTTTAGCCGGGGGTGGCAGCACCAGAGCCCAGGCCAGTTGTAGAGATAGACTAGCAGAAGTTGTTGGGTAGATAGACCCAGCTTCGCCCTTCGACCTTCGGGGGTGAGCGTGGAGAGGATGCACAGGATTTCATTGAGAGGTGCAGGGACAGACTGCACAACATAAGGATATTGAAGTCACATGGGGTAGATTTCTCGACCTTCCAGCTTGAGGGCAGAGCTCGCCGCTGGTGGCAGTCTTATATACTCAGCAGGCCAGAAGGGTATCCACCGGCTGCTTGGGAGCAGTTTACTCAGCTATTCTTGGATCGATACATTCCACCGTCTGAGAGGGAGGAGATGTGGGGTCAGTTTGAGAGGCTAGAGCAGGGGCAGATGACTGTGTCAGACTATGAGGCCAGGTTCTCAGAGTTGTCTCGCCATGATCTCGTGATATTGCCCACAGATGCAGAGAGAGTTCGACGGTTCGTGGCAGGCCTACATCCGGGTATCAGGACCTCCATGGCTAGAGAGGTAGAGATGGGTACCCCATACCAGTTGGTAGTCGAGATAGCTCGACGTATCGAGGGTTACCGTGCGAGGGGCAGGGAGCAGGGTAAATTAGGTCAGCAGGGTCAGTAAGACAAGAGGCCCAGGTTCACAGGTTATTTCAGAGGTGCTCCAGGTAGGGGCAGGGGTCCGATGGGAGGTAGTCAGTTCAGCAGGCCTACCTATTCAGCACCACCATTGCCTCCTAGGGTTGTTCTAGTTAGGCCCCAGTTTAGTGCCATGCCAGAGCGCTCTTATCATCCTCCAACTATCCAGAGTGCACCCAGTAGTTATTCTAGCCATCAGAGATCCTCCAGTTCTTATCTCAGTGCTTTACTAGAGGATTCACACCGCTCTTCAGCTATTCGGGGTTCCTCCTCTTCAGGGCAGCGAGTAGTAGTGCCAATGGGTTGCTTTGAATGTGGGGATCTGGGCGACACATAGATATTTTGTCCCAGGTATCGGGGCAAGGTCGTGCAGCAAAGCCAGCAGCCTATGATTACAGCACCAACAACACGACCACCTAGGGGTGGAGGTCAGGTTGGCAGGGGCCGTCCTAGAGGGAGAGGCCTGTCAGGGGTGGGTCGTTCAGCTCCAGCTTGTCCTGGGGGAGCTCAATCATCAGGTGCTCCAGCCAGATTTTATGCTATTCCAGCCAGGGCAGACGCAGTGACATCAGACGCTTTGATTACATGTATTATTTCGGCCTGTGGCAGAGAGGCTTCAATGTTATTTGATCCAGGGTCTACATATTCATATGTTTCAGCATCATTTGCCCATTCTCTGGATGTTATTAGTAAGTCTTTGTGTTCTCCCTTATATGTATCCACTCCTGTGGGCGACTCTATAGTAGTAGACCGGGTCTACCGGTCTTGTGTGATTACTTTCTGTGGGATTGAGACCAGAGCGAACCTGTTGTTTCTTGATATGGTTGATTTCAAGGTCATCTTGGGCATGGATTGGATATCCCCTCATCATATTGTCTTATATTTCCATGCCAAGACAGTTACATTAGCCGTGCCTGAGTCACCGAGGTTAGAATGGAAGGGTTCTTCAGTTTGTGCCTTCAGCCGGGTCATTTCCTTCATGAAAGCTCGGCATATGGTCGAGAAAGGGTGTCTGTCTTATCTTGCTTATGTGCGGGACACCACCGCCGAGTCTCCTACCATCGATTCAGTGCTTGTTGTTCGAGAGTTTCCAGATGTGTTTCCTTCAGACCTTCCAGGCATGCCTCTAGATCGAGATATAGATTTCTGCATTGATTTGGCTCCAGATACTCAGCCTATTTCTATCCCTCCTTATCGTATGGCTCCTAAGGAGCTAAAAAGAGTTGAAGGAGCATCTTGAGGAGTTGTTGGCCAAGGGATTTATCAGGCCAACTGTGTCGCCGTGGGGGTGCTCCAGTCTTATTTGTGAAGAAGAAGGATGGGTCTGCAGATGTGTATTGACTACCGCCAGTTGAATAAGGTGACCATCAAGAACAAGTATCCTCTGCCGCGCATTGATGACTTATTTGATCAGATACAGGGTGCTCGTGTTTTCTCTAATATTGATTTGAGGTTAGGCTGTCACCAGTTGAAGATTCGGGCTTCCGATGTTCCGAAAACTGCATTTCGCACCAGATACGTCCATTATGAGTTCTTAGTTATGTCTTTTTGCTTGACTAATGCCCCAACTATGGACTTTATGAATAGGGTATTTAGGCCGTATATTGACTCCTTCATCATTGTTTTCATTGATGATATATTGATCTACTCACGGAGCTTGAGTGAGCACGAGCAGCATTTGAGGGTAGTGCTTCAGACCTTGCGAGAACAGAAGCTATATGCTAAGTTCGCCAAGTGTGAGTTCTGGTTGGATTCTGTGGAATTCTAGGGGCATGTGGTGTCCGATGAGGGTATCAAGGTTGATCCGCAGAAGATTGAAGCAGTTCAGAGTTGGCCACATCCTACTTCAGCTTCAGAGATCAGGAGTTTTCTGGGTTTAGCAGGTTACTACCGCCGATTCGTGGAGGGATTCTCTTCTATTGCCGATCCATTGACGAGATTGACTCAGAAGAATGCTCCATTTCAGTGGTCCGACAATTGTGAGGTGAGCTTTCAGAATCTCAAATCAGCATTGACTTCAGCACCAGTTCTTTCATTCCCTTCTGAGTTAGGGGTGTATACAGTGTATTGCAACGCTTCACGCGTCGGGTTAGGATGTGTGTTGATGCAGGATTGTAGGGTTATTGCTTATGCTTCACAATAGCTGAAGGTTCATGAAAAGAATTATCCCGTGCACGATTTGGAGTTGGCGGCGATTATTAATGCTTTGAAGATATGGAGGCATTATTTGTACGGTGTATCTTGTGAGGTCTATACTGACCACCGCAGCCTGGAGTACTTGCTTAAGCAGAGGGACCTTAATTTGAGGCAGCGGAGATGGCTTCAGTTGTTAAAAGACTATGATCTCACTGTTCTGTATTACACGGGCAAGGCGAATGTAGTAGCGGATGCTTTGAGTAGGCGGGCACCAAGTATGGCTAGTTTGGCCTACATTGCAGTTGAGGAGAGACCTTTAGCCTTGGATATTCAGTCCCTGGCCAATCGGTTGGTGAGATTTGACCTTTCATAGATTCCGCGAGTCTTAGCTTATGTGGTTACTCAGTATTCATTATTGGGAGAGATTAAGGCTCGACAGTTTGATGACCCATGTTTGGAAAATCTTCGGGATACCGTGGTCCAGAGCAGGGCCAAGGATGTTGCCTTGGGCGAGGATGGTGTTTTGAGACTCCAGGGCAGGTTGTGTGTTCCTGACATTGATGGCCTGAGGGAGAGGATTCTAGCAAAGGCGCACAGTTCTCGGTATTCTATTCATCCAGGGGCGACGAAGTTGTATCGTGATATGAGGCAGCATCACTGGTGGAGGCGGATGAAGAAGGATATTGTGCAGCATGTAGCTCGGTGCCTTAACTGTCAGCAGGTCAAGTATGAGCATCAGAGGCCAGGAGGCCTACTTCAGCAGATGCCCATTCCTGAGTGGAAGTGGGAGCGCATCACCATGAACTTCATAGTTGGGTTGCCTCGGATCTTGCGGAAGGTTGACGCGGTTTGGGTCATTGTGGATGGGTTGACCGAATCGGCGCATTTCATTCCTGTTGCTACTACTTACACTACGGAGAGGCTGGATCAGATTTACCTTCGAGAGATAGTCCGGTTGCATGGTGTGCCGGTGTATATTATTTCAGATCGGGGTCCTCAGTTCACTTCACACTTCTGGAAAGTTTGCACAGCGAGATGGGTACTCGGATAGACCTTAGTTCAGCCTTTCACCCTCAGACTGATGGCCAGTCAGAGCGTACAGTTCAGATTCTGGAGGATATGCTCAGGGCTTGTGTGATTGATTTCGGGGGTCAATGGGACCAGTTCCTACCTTTGGCGGAGTTTGCATACAATAATAGTTATCAGTCCAGCACAGAGATGGCTCCATTTTAGGCTTTATATGGTCGGCGATGCCGTTCTCCGATTGGGTGGTTTGAGCCTGGTGAGGCCAAGTTATACGGTACAGATCTGGTCAGAGATGCCTTGGAAAAGGTGAAGATTATTCAGGAGAGGCTCCGTACAGCACAGTCTAGGCAGAAGAGCTACACAGATCAGCGGGCACGTGATGTATCATTCATGGCGGGAGATAAGGTTATGTTGAAGGTTTCGCCGATGAAGGGCATTATGAGATTCGGAAAGAAGGGCAAGTTGAGCCTCAGGTTCATAGGTCCTTTCGAGGTGTTGAAGCGGGTTGGAGAGGTTTCTTATGAGCTTGCCTTGCCTCCAGCCCTATCAGGAGTTCACCCAGGTTTTCATGTTTCCATGCTTCGGAGGTACCGTGCCGACTTCTCGCACGTGGTTGATTATAACACTATTCAGTTAGATGAGAAGTTGGGCTACGAGGAGGAGCCAATGGCTATTGTTGATAGGCAGGACGGCCAGTTGAGGTCTAAGACAGTTTCTGTAGTTAAGGTTCAGTGGAGGGGCCAACCAGTTGTGGAGGCGACTTGGGAGTCCGATCAGGACATGCGGCGTAGGTATCCACAGCTATTCAGCACTCCAGGTACAACTCTAGACCCGTTCGAGGACCAGCGTCTGTTTAAGAGGGGGAGAATGTATAGACCCAGCCGGTCGTTTTGCGTATTAGGATCCCGTTTCCCTGAATGAAACCTTCCTTAGCGGCTATTTGTTCTTTATGACTCGTGGGAGCGGGTGGTTCGGGATTTGGGTAGGATTTGGATGGTTTAGGAACACTTGGTTCCTTAAGGTTGGCCTATTTGGCCAAAATTGACTTCGGTCAACATTTCGAGCAAACGACCTCGGAATCGAGTTCTGAATGCTCCAGTAGCTCCGTATGATGATTTCGTACTTGGGCGTATGTTCGGCTCGCGTTTCTGATGACCCAAAAGCATTTCGGTGCCCGAAATGGAAATCAAGACTTTCTTCTATTTGGAATTTGGTTTGGGACGTGATTTTATGCTATCAAGGTCCGAACGGAATTTCAGGACCGGGAATAGTTCCGTATACTAATTTATGACTTGTATGTAAAATTTGAAGCCATTCCGAGTAGTATAGGCCTGTTCGGCGCGATGAGGTGAATTCTAGAATTTCTTAAGTTCTTAATTTGATTCAAGGAGTTTTGGAGGGTGATTTTGAGTTTTAGCGATGTTATGAGTGATCCGTAGGCTCGAGAAATTCCATATAATTATTTGGGACTTGTTGGTATATTTTGACGGGGGATCGGGTGGGCCCAGGTGCCTCCCAGACCCTGCACGAGGCCAAAAACCAGCAAAAATCACTGCTGGTGCACAACAGCTGGTGTGATCGTTGGTGCAGACTTGTGCCCGCTGGTATGGACTTCCCCTTCGCAGGCGCGACCAATCTTCTACAGGAGCGGGACCGCTGGTGCGGCTACCGACTCCGCAAGTGCGAGCCCAGGGTCCCAGGCCCTTTTCCGCAGGGGTGACCATTTTCTCGCGGGTGCGAGAGCGCATCTGCGGTCCCAAAGTCGCAGGTGCGAGAATCCCTGTGGGCAGCCTATATTTAAGTTTCCAAGCACGGGTTTTCTTCCTCATTTTCAATTCCTAAACTCCATTAAAAGACCCTAGAGCTTGGGAGGGGCTGTCCAAGGCTATTATCATCCAAGGTGAGCAATTTCTCCTCTAAGTTGTCAATTATACATGGAATTCAACAATTTTTATTCTTAAAAATACCAAATCATGGGAAAATTGGGTTGAAACTTCTAGGGCTTTGATAATTAGTGAATTTTCCCATATTAGCCATAAATTCTTAAATAAATTATATAGTTTCGCTCCTTAGGCTTCGGGTAATCTATTCCTCCAAGAATTTTCGGAATCCGAACGCGTGGGCCTGGGGTCGAAATTACAAGAATCGTCAAGAATGTTAAATTTTTATGAATTCTTGCTAATTCTTCTTCTTAAACCTTAAATTGATTCAATTACATCATGTTTCGCTAGTTGTGAGCCGTCAGAAGTAGTTCCGGAGTTCGGGCGCATCTTTTGATCCGGTCCTTGGTCCGAGGAGTGATTTTATCGAGGTGAGTCTCCTTTCTAACCTCGTAAGAGAGAAATTGTCCCTCTAGGTAACCTTGATTGCTATGTGATCTTGATTGGGGGCTACGTACGCACCAAGTGACGAGAGTCCGTACGTAGTGGCTATTACTGCTTCTTCCGGGTAGTTAGGACACAACATGTTCATTGTTTTTCCCTGTTGTAGCCTAAATATGACTTGTATTATTGTGTGATTGGTATTGTTGTCTTTGAATGTTGTGATACTTGGCTTGATTTTAGTGTGATAAGAGTAATCACGGGATGGGATCGGGCCGTACACCACCGTAGAGTGATGATTGATTATATTATAGGATCGGGCCGTACGCCACGACAGAGTGATGATTGATTATATTATGGGATCGGTCTGTATGCCACGGCGAGATTGAGACTACAGAATGGGATCGGGCCTTATGCCACGGCAAGATTGAGACTACAGGGTGGGATCGGGCCGTACATCACGATGAGGATTACAAGATGGGATCAGGCCGTACGCCACGGCGGATACCAATCTTGGTGGATTTTGGATTGTTATTTGATGTCTAATATCGATGTACTTGGGTATTTGTATTACATGCCTACTTTTTTCCTTACATCTTGCTTAGTTTATTACTGATGGACCTTAGTGTGTATCGATTCGACTTCTCGTCACTACTTCTTCAAGATTTGGCGGGATACTCACTGGGTACATATTTATGTATGTACTCATGCTGCACTTTCTTTTCTTCTGTACTTGATTGTACAGGTCCGGAGGTTGGTACATCTGATTATCAGTTCGGTGCTAGATTAACCGGGGTTGGTTATACTTCACGGTGAGCTTCTCTTCCTGGCGATTCCTGGCAGCACCCTGGGGTTTCCTTTTTGTTATTTTCCCCGTCTATTTCATTCAGACTATGGGATTGTATATATTTATGTATTCTGGTGTATTCTGATAGTTGCCCGTGACACTATTTCCTGGCACACACGTGATGTATATTTTGGGTTTTGGGCGGTTCATATGTGTATATGTTATCTTGATCAGGCTGGCATTATGTTTAGATTTTTAACAACTGGTAATTGTTGATTGTTCAAATCTAATGGGTAGGGTAACATCTAGTGTAATCCGTATCGGTTTGCCTAACCCCGCTGTTGGGCGCCATCGCGACCTTAATAAGGATTTGGGTCGTGACACTTTTGCTTGCAAGTTGTGGCTCATTCTTGTCTTGTTGAAGTTACATGGACCCCTTGTGGACCCAGGTTCCATGCTGGAGATTCTAAGTACTAAAGTTGGTCCGCTCGGTAGGCCTTGTGGACTTGGGGACCCAGGTTCCAAAGCCTGAATATCCATACTCAAAGGCCTCTCCCCAGCTAGAATAAATTCTAAACTCCCTCTACCCTCTGCCTTTCTATTCAAGGCGTCTGCTACCACATTGGCCTTCCCCGGGTTGATAAAGAATGGTGATATCATAATCCTTCAATAAATCCAACAATCTTTATTGCCTAAAATTCAAATATTTCGGTTTAAACAGATGCTCAAGACTCCGATAATCCATATTCAAATAAATATTGAGGGCTTGTAAAATAACTGCTAACCCCAAATCATGCAATGGATGGTTCTTCCCAGGGGGATTCAACTGGCTCGATTCTTTTGCAATCACCCTACTATCCTGCATCAATACGCACCCAATTCAAACCCGCGATGCATCACAATAAATCTTATATGACCTTAATCCAGAAGGCAAAACCAATAGTCAAAGCTGCCTTGAGCTTTTGAAATCTCTCCTCACACTCATCTGACTACCTGAATGGAGCACCCTTCTGTGTCAACTTAGTCAATTGGGTTGTAATAGATGAAAATTTCTCTATGAAGTGATGGTAGTAACCAACCAAACCCAAGAAGATCCTGATCTCTGAAGCGGTATAAGGTCTCGGGCAACCCTGAACTGCTTCAATCATCTTTGTGCCCACCTTGATCCTATCACCAGATACCACATGACCCAAGAATTTCCACTGAGTCCCACCAAAACCCGCACTTAGAGAACTTAGCATACAACTTCTTCTCCCTTAATGTCTGAATCACGATCCTTAAATGTTGATTATGCTCCTCTTTACTACGGGAATACTCTAATATATCATCAATGAACACTAATGACAAAAGAATTCAGATAGGGCAGAACACATTGTTCACCAAATGGATGTAATATGTTGGGGCATTAGTTAACCAAAACAACATCACCAAAAACTCATAATGCCCATAATGAGTCTGGAAAGCATTCTTAGAAATGTCTAAAGTCCTGATCTTCAACTAGTGATACCCCGACCTCAACTCAATCTTCGAGAATACCCTGACACTAATCATCAATGCACGACAGTGGATACTTGTTCTTGATAATCACCTTGTTCAATTTCCGACAGTCAATATGCATTCTTATTGGGTGGCATGCCTGGTACATCTACTTAAAACACGTCTGAAAACTCTCTCACTATTGGAACTGACTCAACGGTAAGAGTATCAACACTAATATCTATGATAAAAGCTAGATATGTCAAACACCCCTTCACAAACGTCTGTTGAGCCTTCAAGGATGAAATCACTATGCTAGGAGTGCAATCAAGAGAACCCTTCCACTCCAACCTCGGTTACCCCGACATCGCCAACGTCACGATATTAGCATGAAAATTAAGAATAACATGATATGGAGATAACCAATCCATATCCCAAATCACATCAAAGTACACCATATTAAACAATAGAAAGTCCATCCTTATCTCAAAATACAAATAGTGACCACACATGACCGATAAACTCGATCCACCATAATAGAATCACCAACAAGCGTAGACAAATGCACAGGAGCATCAAGAATTCACGAGGCATATCTAGAAAAGAATCAAAGTATTATGACACATATGAATAAGTAGAACTAGGATCAAACAACACTGAAGCATTCTTGTGGCACACATAAACGATACATGTAATCACTGCATCAGATGCAACAACCTCGGTCCTCCCTGGAAATGCATATCATTTAGCGTGACCTCCACTAGACTAAGCTTCCCCTCTAGGATGACCATAACCTGGATGACCTCCACGTTCAGCTGGCTGAGCAGGTGGTGTAGCAACTGGTGTGCGAATCATATTATGACCTCCTTGTTGTACTGGACCTCTGCAAAATTGAGGGTACTATTTTTGGACATACCCCTGCTCTCCACACTCATTGTAACCTCTAATCAGAAATGACTGTGGGGCATGAGTAAGACCCTTTGAACTAGAACCACTAAAAGAACATGGTACCGATGAACCCTGGACAGATAGAGCAAGGTAAGAAGTCTGAGCTAGGAGCGCACTAAATGAAGACTACACTGAAGCTTCTCAACTAGGTGGTGGTGAATAATAAGCTGGCTTGCTAGAATGACCTCTCCCAAATCGACCTCGGCCTCCAGAATAGCCACCACTGGAGCTACCTGAATATTAGGACCTCTTGTCCCTACCAGCATCATTTCTCTAGTCTTTATGTGGACGCGCTCTACACAACACACTATGTCTACCACTTGGTGAAAAGAAATCTCGGTCTTAGTCTCTCTATCCACCTGGTAAAGACCCTTAATGAATCTCATCACTCTCTCCTCCTCAATGGGAATCAAAGCAATAGCATGACGGGACATTTCTATAAACCTTATCTCATACTCAGTAATTGATATCTGCCTCTATTGAAGGTACTCAAACTACCTCCTCAACTCTTCTTTCTTTGTGTATGGCATAAACTGCTCCAAAACAACTCTTGAGAAATGATCCCATATAATAGGAGATGATCCTACTAGTCGACCCATCTTATAAACCTACCACCACATCTTGGCTGAATACTACATTTGGAAGGTGGTGAATCAACTCCATTAGACTCAACCAGTCCCAAATTATGTAGAATTTTATGACAACAATCAGAGAATCCTTGAGCACCCTCTGAAGGTGTAACACTGAAGTGAGGAGGATGCAAATTTGTGACCTTGTCTGATCTCTTCAGCTTATTATCTGATATCGTGGGGCTATCCTCAGACTGCACGGTAATTGTAGGCTGAACTCCTCGAACTGGTAACACTGCGGGAGTCTGATAACTATGTGCCACCTGCTCAAGGTTACGAGTAGCTGGAGTCTACACTCCGCCCCTGTCTGGGTAGTAGCTAGTACAATAACAAATGCCCCGGCTTGAGCCAAACTCTAGAACAAACCAACCATATGGATCAAGTCATCCTAAATAGCTGGCAAAACATATAAACCCTGGGGAACCTGAGCTAGTACCTCCGACTCCACATAATCATGAACCTTCTCCTTAATAGAATCTATTGGTGGCTCCACACCAGCTATATGACTAGGAGCTCTAGTTGCGGTGCATGCTTCGCCCCTAGTTCTGCCTCGACCCTAGCCTCTCACGACCCTAGCCTGGGGTACCGACGCCTAATTAGGTTAACCAGACGACCATTTATTCACCATTTGTGGAAGAATAGAAAAGCAGCGAGTCAAGCTTAAGGATAAACGAATTCGCACGACAAAAAATAAAAGAAAGTGAAGTTTCCTAACATCATTGTATCCTCCAAAAGATAAGTACATACGTCTCCATATCAATCAACAAGACTCTGTTAGGCTTGCTAAAGACTCGTGAGACCTAAGCAACTTAGTACTTTGATACCAACTTATCACGATCCAAAATCCCATCGGAGCCGCACGACGTCTAACACCGCTTGCTAGGCAACCCAATAATAAATAAATAATAATAAACTCAACTAACAATATTATATAATCCACAATGGAATAATCATAATAATTGAAGTCAATAGTCACCGTACAACTAAAACCATCTCTCGACATGATGTTAATGAGTACATGAGCGTTACATGATTTATATACAGAGTCTGATCTCATAATACAATATTGTCTGAAAGATAGAATAGTATAACATGAAGTAAGAGAACATGAACTTCAAGGCCTATGATCATACACAATAGCTACCTCAAAATCTCTAAGAATGGAAATGGTGTCACTCCTTATCAATCAGCCCTCTCAACAGCACCCGGATTTGCACATGTAGTGCAGAGTGTAGTATGAGTACAACCAACCCGATGTACTCAATAAGTAACAAGCCTAACCTCGGGCTGAAAGAAGTGACGAGCTCAACAAGGTCCAGTATTCATTTCCAATATCCAATAACAATAATAGTATAATAACGACAACAAAAAAAGTAGCTCAAAAAATATTAAATCACCCTTTTCACAATAAGAAAGAAAATAAAAATGCTTTTCAAGAATAACATTCAAGGCATAAATTCTTCCACAATATCACCTAAACATGATTTTATCAATTTAACTATGATTTCAAGTTCAACACATCCGATAGACACATCAAGTGCCAATAAGCATGATAAAAAAAATACAACTAGGTACCTGCATGTCAAGTGTACATGTTAGAGTCAATAGTATCGCATTTAAATTATCAAATATATCAAATCTCAGAACATGTATAGTTCCTGGCACAATTGCCCTTCAAGTATCACACACAAAAATACTCAGCACTGTATGGGTGCTTGCACAAGTCGCTCACCAAGAACATATATGATCATGTGCTTGCGCCCACGGATAATACCGGACTCTAGAGGAGCAGATTCTTGCCAAAGCGGTGATCAAATCTAAGTCAATTTTCAATATCACTTAGCGCAATATGGGATCTAGCACATGCGTCACTTCATAATCAATACCATTCAGCCCAACGTAGGGCCTTCCATACATTAATAAATAGTCTCTTGCTTTTATAGGCATCCTATGTTGCAAAAATATGTATCAAATGATACTTATGTGGTATGATAACATGATGGGTTATGACACTCATCTTCAAAGTTCAGATTAGCTAGAGGCCATAATGGTTGTTGACTAGAAATAGTTTGGATGTTGTATGAAAGTTTGTGGGTACACATCGATTAGGAGAAATCAAGTTGAAGGAAAGAAATTATGACCATTAGCCGATACGACAAATATGATGTTCTCAATATAATAATTTTAAATTTATTACAGACCCAAAAATTCATCACACTAGAGGATTTTTATCTTCGTCTCCAATCAATATAAATAGATGATTCTTTTTTTTTTCGCTTCTAAAGAGGTATTCCTCAAAGATTTTGTTTTCATATTTATTTTATTTCTTTTTTAAGTAACGTATTGCAAAACCTGTTTACCCGTAAAACAGTACAGTTGAATTTATACATGATTTCTAGACAAGTGAACTAATTTGGTCCTGAAGTAATACAATAATTTAAGAAATATACGTTACTTAACATCACAATGTGGACGAAACAACAATAATGATAATTCTGTGAACACGATTTCCGGGCACAACAATGATAAGGTCAATAAGCAAGAAAGCAAGATTTTATTAAGCCCTGTATAAAATATACTATAAGTTTTTGCCAAATAATTCTTCTCCTTTCCAATGGTAACTGAGCTCACTAATTTATAGTTATGTCTAGGGAAAGAGGTCCTAGGATCTTTCCCTCCTGTAAAATCAATTATGAGGGTCATTGATGAAGATGTAATGGTGAACATAAATTCCAAATTCTCTATAATGGACCATCACTCTTAATGTTGTAGAATATTCCCTAGTAAACTACCGGGCGCAGAGCATTTTATAAACCTTTATGAACGTTATCCTTTTCGGTGACAAGCGGAGTGGCTGCATTCGGTCCACAACCATCCCCATCTCGGATTCCACGTGTCCTCCTTTTTTTCAACCAAGTGTCATATTATATTTTATCCTATACAAAAAGTCCCCCTTCTTTTCAATGACTTAGCTTTTGTTACCAGGAACTTTGTAGAAAGACCCTTTTGGCGGGAATTACTATAACTCCCTCTGAAGGTTTCTGGCAGGTGATTATATGCACTTCTCTCCACATTTAATGCCCCGAAAACGCGTCGTCCCATGGTTCAGCATAGCTTTTTCCGATTATCTAGGTAATCATGGCAATGAATTTAGCCGTCAATATTTTTCTTAGACACAACTTTCTTTTCCTTTGCGTTTCAAAATTACTTGAGCTTCCTATTTTCATCCTTGTTTTCCATCCCTTCTCTAATTTTCTTCAAACACAAAATATTTCCCTTTTTATTTTCCATTGGCTTCTTCCTCTAAGCATGTTGGTTCTACAAAGAGCAAGAACCAAAATCGAGGATTCTATTTCTCCAACATTGGGTTCCATCATCCCAAAAAGGCATAGTATTTCAAAGGATTTTGAAGAGAAATTTCCTACTACTAACCCTCGTACATGGGTTGTTAGTAAGTACCCTTATTCCATTCGTCCTGAGGACTGCCGGTGCCATGAGTTGGATATTATTGCTCCTGATTTATCGGAGCGAGTGACCCTTCCCAAGGAAGGTTTGGCATATTTCATATCCTCTTACTTTGGGTGCATTTTCTTTGAGCAGAGAGATTGGTTATGTGATTGAGGATTTTTGCCTTCTCTACCAGGTGTGTTTTGCACAGGTAAGTCCTTCAGTGTGGAGGACGATCGCATGACTTCCACATTTGTGCCAAGAAACTGGAGAGGAGCTAACCTTAGCTCATATGATGAATCTTTGTTCCCCCAAAATCTTTGTGAGGGAATGATAAACCTTTGCAAGCGTGGCCACCATGCTTTTTTGTTTAGCATGGATGATGACATCGACCATGGGTGGATGGACGATTCATTGGAATTTCCACCAACAACATTATTCCGACAACAGCTTCATCCATTCGGTTACTTGGAACAACACTCATAAGTTCTTTGTATAATATTCCTTTTACTAAAAATTCTTCTATGGCCGTATCATCTTTTCACCCTTCGCATATTTCAGCAACTCGATGGATCCCACCGGTGGTGGAAGGTTTGGACCGGTGGGTTCAGAAGATCTTGGACGTCACAATGCCCAAAACTCGTTCATGGAAAGAACTAGCCCTTAATTATGGGTGGAAGGCCAAAAATCATGGTAACTTTAATCTACCTTTCTTCCATTTTTGTATATGAAGAACTTGGTTGAACCCTTCTGACTTATTCATGGAATTAGGTCTACCTGTGGGCTCTGTTGTTGTCCTCGAGGAGGACATGCTCTCTGATCCTACTGATTTAGCGAGGCTGCTTCAGGAAGCACTTACTCGAACAGGTATCTCTATGCATGTTTCAGGTGCAAATACTTCTTTACGGAGTCCCCGGTCGGAGGATAAACAAACAAAGAAAAGGCGTTCCTCCGCAGCCAAGGAAAAGGGCAAAGATTGATGCCCCTGAGTCATCTACGGTGGCGATGATGACTATTCCTCCTTCTGGGCCGGTCATAGACACTGTGATGATTGATGATGATAAAAAAGTTAGTGATGAGGGAGATTATTTACATAGAAGGTGACAATCCTCATCATCTCAACAAGATGCTCGATCTATTGAGATAATTAAACCAACTGAATACGACGTCTCGACACTTTGGTTAGAATATGATTTATTCGAATATGCCAATTCCCTCTTTCGGGCCCCAATTGTTGTAACCGGGTACTACTGGGCTGAGTATCGAGTCCTTGTCATCTTTGGTTGGCGATCATAAATCAACCAGCACTGCATTTGATGCATCTGCTTCTCACTCTTCAACTCCATCAACTTCATCTCCACCTTCACAAACACCAGCAACTGCTACATCACTTCCATCTTCATCCACTCTTCCACCAACGGTTGCTACATAATCTCTATCGGTCGCACCTGATCATGAATAAGGTTTCCCTCTTGCATAACCCCTCGTTCACGTGAATTTTGGGA
Source organism: Nicotiana knightiana (assembly GCA_005239525.1). Classification (NCBI taxonomy): domain Eukaryota; kingdom Viridiplantae; phylum Streptophyta; class Magnoliopsida; order Solanales; family Solanaceae; genus Nicotiana; species Nicotiana knightiana. The sequence continues at coordinate 173,452 of ML390439.1, read as the reverse complement.
AAATTGTGCTTTCCCTTCTGAAGATCCACAAAAGAGGAGGAACATTACTCTTTCAATCTCTACCGGGTGCAACGTGCTATCACGACTGATGGAGCTTGCTAATTACCTGACGGCTTTGGCTTAAGAAAAAGACTAGGCAAAAGTTAAGACACTCTAGGGAGAGTGTTTGTTGAACACTGGTATGCATAATGCTATGATGGTACGTTCCTTTCTTACTCTGTTATTTCTTCTACTTTTGAACGAACGTATTCTAAGTTTTACCTCTTCTTGTTTTGTAGGCCAACTTTCTTGCTTCTGAGGGCCTTCAAAGGTTGATTCGTGAGAAGGAAGAACTTACTACTTAATGGGATCAGCTTTTGGTGGAATGGGACAAGGTTGTTCTCTGCCTCTTGGAACTAAAAACCAAAACTACTGCGACCATTGTTTTGAGGCTCGTTTGAAGCAAAGCGGGCAAGAAGTGGTAACCATGAGTCAATAAATTGCCCTGCTGAGGGTTAGGTTTGATGAAGCCAAGGTTGAGTGAGCAAAAGTCTAGAACATCATTCTTGCTACAACCGATCATGAGGCTGCCTCCACTAAAAGAGTGATTAACTTGGAAGCAGCCTTGAACTCTAAAAGTGAAGAACTTGTTGTTGTGGGGGAGAAACATGCCCAGCTAGAAGAGAAGTACAGGAAAACTATTTAGCATAATAGGCTTTTTAGTTCAACTGTCTGCGAGCTCAACATCAGCCTCAAATCTGCTAGGTCCACCCGGGAATACCTTTCCGTCGAGGTTACTCAACTCAAAGAAGACCATAAGCGCTGAGTGGCTTCCCTTATTGTTGCAAAACCTTATTCCGTGTATAGCACGAGGAGAAAAACCTTGGAAGAGGCCATTGACATTAATGCCCAAATTGTTGATACCCAATTTGCCCTCATATTTTTCAAATGAGCATATATACTTTAAAAATATCATTTTGCATCATTACTTAATTTACAAGACTTATACAAGTATTTTCTATAACTTTTCGTAATTGTTTTAGAGCTTTAAAATTGATTTCTTTGCATTTAAAATAATTGGTTATTTATAAATTACCCTTTCAGATTATTTTGTGATGACTTAATCATCCAAATTTGTTATTTACACCTACATACATGTTTTAAAACATTTTACTTTATTTCACATTATTATATTTATATTTTTTGAACTATTTACATAATTTTGCAATAATAGCCTATATTTTACATATAATTACATTTATTATATTATTTATGAAAAAGTAGCATTTTATGTTTTTGTAATGTTGAGTTATTATTTTCAAATATTTTTACAGCATAAAAATTATTTTAATCATTTATTAGATGTTTTAATAATTTATTATAAATTAATTTTAAGGGTTTCAAGAGCTGGCCCAAAACAGGCTAATTTTTCGGACATATTAAGGCCCAAAACATTAAGCCCACCCTATCTCACCTCTTAGCAGCCCAAACCAAAACCCCATGTTCATAACCCGGTCACGACCCGTTATGTAACCCGCCCACTTTAAGTTTTGATCTTGGCCGTTGATCTCAAATGATCAACGACCCATAATAAACCTACCCATCTCTTTATATCCCCTCACCCAAAAACCCTAACCCATTTTATCCACCTTCCGCCCCTAAAATCCCTAGAACCTTCCTCTCATCTGAGAAGCTCTAGTCTTCCCCTCTCCAATCGCTCTCCCATTTCGGTTAGACAATGGAATCTCCTTGTGATTCACCTTCCTTATTTATGTTACCGCATCAGTATCTACGCATCAATGGTGTTACTTAGCACTTTCCTACACTTGGAAAGTACTATCTCTCAAAATAGGGCCCGCTCAACTCAACCTTGGAGATTTGGACAAAATATCCTCCATATACACAAAGAATAGCTTGATTCTTCATATCAGTGGCCGATTTTGAGTTTTTTAAACCCTAACTAGGGTTTGGAGTTTGATTTATTTTCTCTCCGGTAGCTATACTAATTTGCATGCGAGATTTTACTCTTTTAATTCATGTTTGCTTGATTTCTTTCCTTGTTTATCCGCCTGACTTTACCACTATATAAATCGCTCCCCTAATTCCTTTTGAACAAATTCTAATGGCTTAACAACTATGTGATTTTCTCACTTTCACCTTCTATATTATTTATGCTCTCTTGATTACGGCCGGCTGAAAGCCAAGGCCACCGAAATCTTCTCTATTAACCTCCTCAGTGCGAGCACTGCTCGGGGATCATTGAAGCTCCTGTGAACTCTGATGCACTGGGATCATTGGTTCTCACTATTGTCTTTCTTTTGCTATCGCTGCTGAGATTCTGGGTTATTCACTCTTTTACTCGTTTATCTTCGCAAGTGGCTAGCGTTCTTGACCCTTTATAGCCTTAACTATTACTCCTCTACTTACTCATGTATGTGTATTCTGTATGCCAACACTGTTTGAGTTTCTAAACAAGCATGCCTTAAGCTTCTTTGTTATTTGTGAACACTCTACGTTGTTTTATGCTTTCACTAATTCTATTGCCTCAATGATGTTCTGCAGTTTCATGATCTCTAGTATCAAACTTGATAGGTTTGAATATATGTAGTAGACCTTCACTCTGTGTATTTGATTCAAGTAACTTCTATCCTTCTTCAGTTTTGCATGATTGGTCATGCCAATGTTAGACTTAATGTTATGTCCTTTGCTTGTTATGAGTTCACATTCATGCCTTGGATTTCTAGGATTTTTGAAGGAATTGTTTGCTCATAATCTGCTTTAATGAATCTCCTCCTACTAATATACTATTTCCTGCAAAGTGATTCTTGACTCTCCCATGTTATAGAATTATCTTAATATGTAGCCAAGCATGTTTGTATGTGATTGGTAACTTTGATTATTGTGTCCTTTGATATGTCAATCCTACACTCATATCATTGCTTCTAGGATAAATAACAATGTGTAGTTTGCTCTCTTGTGAGGTCGAGTGACATGAATCCCCATGTTTTCTTGTCATGTTCTTTTACCTATTATGAGTTCTTTAGAATCTTTGTGCTATAGTTAATCTCCATCATGTTAAGTTTCATGATTAACTAAGTGATATGTTTGCCACATTGTTCCCACTATCATGTTGTTATGTTTTTTCCAACCACATTCTCATTAGATTCTCATGTTAAAACTGTACTGTACCTATTTCTTGTTCATTATTCTGCTAGACTATTATATAAAGGTCTTTAGATTGTTTCTGGATCATGCTTTACTTCAAAACTCTTTGAAATGGTTTGTTTTCCTATGATGCTCAACCTTGTCACTATCAAACTCTGTTTTCTTGAATTACAAAGCATAAGCTTGTCTCATATGTGTCTTGTGAGCCATTCCATTTAGCATGATCCAATTTATATGTCTTGGCTAGAATTGTTGATGGTTACAACTCTAAGAACTAAGTGTTTAAGTTGTTTTATGAGTATTGTGTTATCCGCATAACCAAACGTAGCATTCATTGGGGTCAGTAAGCTATTCATTGTGCCTGAAAATGGGCCATGTGTGTTGTTTGACCTGGGCACTGGATTTAGGCTTTCACGACCCCAAATCCTAAACCGTCCGTAATGGCGCCTATCATGGAAGTAGGCTAGCCAACCATTTCGGATTATCAATATATTCCATAATTCCCCAAAAATTTAGCAGATTTAAAAAAATATCATAAAGAGATAATTTAAATACACACTTCCCCAAAACCTGGAGTCAACTGTGATGAGCATCTAAGACTGAAAATACAATGTACAACAATATCTTTCTATAACCAAAGTCTAAGGTACCAAGACCAAAAGAAAAATATAATCTGAGGGAAGGAACGGAGGTGAGCTGGGGACGCTGAGCAGCTACCTCAATCCTCGGACAACTCCAAGCTCGTCCGAAAGTCAACTAGCGAGATGATCCGGTACCTGGTTCTGCACACAGAGGTGTAGGGAGTAACGTGAGAACGCCAACTCACTAAGTAATCAATGTAACTAAAAACATGAGTGTAGTGACGAGCCATTTAAATAATATAAATCCTTATAATGAATAACAGTGGAAATGAAAATATCAAGTCAGAAATCTACAATTCCGAATATTTCATAAAAACCCCGGTTTTCATTTAAAAATCTAGTATGAAAACTTTTGTCCAACATTTATTATTAGAGGCTCAGTGTAAAGAATAGTGAAAACAACATTTTCATAGAATATAAGCCCCTCGGGCACAATATCACTCACAATAAAGCCTCTCGGGCAAGCCTCTCAGTCGCTCGTGACTCCACTATCAGAATATCATGCTCTCACTTAACACTCGTACTCAGTAAGTACCATGAACACACACAACTGCTGCGGCGGGCATCCCGCTCCAATACATTTATACATACGTATATATATTTATACTGCTGCGGTGTGCAGCCCGATCCATATATATATATATAACATATATTGTTGCGACGTGCAACCCGATCCATGTAATAGTCGACTGCGCTCACTGGGGGTGTACAGACTCCTGGAGGGGTTCCTTCAGCCCAAGAGCTATATCTGCTACGACGTACAGCCCAATCCAATATGTATATTGCTGCGGCATGCAGCCCGATCCATATATAACATTTATATTGCTGCGGTGTGCAGCCCGATCCGTATGAATCTATATTGTTACGACGTGAAGCCCGACCCACATATAATATATAACATATATATTTCTGCGGTGTGCAGCCCGTACCATAATTATCCTCACATACACGGCTCTCGGCCTGACTCAGTCACCCTCACCAGCCACTGGGGCAATTTATCTCGACTTACAGGACTCAGCCCAAAATATTTTTCAGATTTTTCAAAGCAGTGTGATAACAGTAAAAATAACAACAATCAGGAAACAATGACTGAGTTCACAATCTACTAACAGGATAGTAGTAGAATAGTATAAAAGTACCCCCTCCCCCCGAGGAGCTAAACAGGTCGGCACAAGGGCCCAATCATGGAAAGTACCACTAAGGGTCTAAAAAGGTCGGCACAAGGCCCCCATCATGGCTCACAGCCCATATACAAGTATAAATTTCTAAAATACAGGATATCATAAGGTTTCAAATCGAACACGTGGCTTAATAGTCGCTACGGGGTGGACCAAGTCACAATCCCTATCGGTGCACGCCCCCACGCTCGTCACCTAGCGTGTACACCTTGTTTATCAGCACAATATAAAATAATGGGGTACCATACCCTCAGGTTTAGAGTTACAATCGTTACTTACCTCAAAATAGCCCAAAAGCTACTCCGCGATGCGTTTGCCCCTCGAATTGGCTCCCAAATGCTTCGAATCTAACCAAAACCGGATTGCATCATCAATATACGCTAACGGAACAAAACCCAATCAAAATATACAAATTTTAACACAATTCTCGAAATTCGGCCAAACCCGAGCCCTGTCCCACGTCTCGAAATTCGATAAAATTTACATCCCTAGAATTCTCATTCCCTTACGAGTCTACCCATACCAAATTTACCAAAATCCGACCTCAATTGCCCACTCAAAACTTCAAACCTTTCTTCCCATTTTTCCCAATGTTCCTACTTATATTCCTCAAATTGCATGGTGAAAAACAAAATAAATTCATGAAATTGAAAAAAAAATGATTGAAGAACACTTACCACAAGAACCCCACTGAAAAGCTTGTCCAGAATCTCCTCTCCCCGAGCTCTCTAATGAAATATTGAGTTATGGCCAATAACTCCCGAATTTAGAACTTAAAGTGTCTGCCCAGACTTTTCTTCATCGCGAACGCATCACATTGACCGCGTTCGCATAGAACAATCCAACATGCCCCTAATTTTTACTCTATGTGAACGCACCAAATGCTATGCGGACGCACTGCTCAACCACCCCAGGCCTTCGCGAACGCATGGGCTGCTACGCGATCGCACAAGCCAATGGGCCTAGGGTCTTCAGGTGCTTCCTACCCTACGCGAATGCAAACACAGCCCCATGGAAACCCTGCTCAATACTCCGCATTCGCACCCCTTCGCCTGCGAACACATTGAAAAACTGACCCCCTTCCACCAAACACTCTATGCGAACGCGAGCCCTCTTCTGCGAACGCATAGAGTAAAACTCTACTGCAGAAACACCAGCAAACCAGCCAAGTTCCAAAACTAAAAATCGATCCGTTAACCTATCAAAACACACTTGAAGCCCTCGGGACCTCAACCAATCCTACCAACACATCCCATAAAATCATTCAAACTTAGTCGAGCCTTCGAAGCACCGAAAACAACACGAAAACATCAAAATTAAATCAAATTCAAGCCTATCAACTTTGAAACTTCTAAATTTCGCCAATGATGCCGAAACCAAGACCTGAAAATTTGCACACATATCCAAAATGACATTACGAATCTGTTCCAACTTCCGGAATTCCATTCCGACCCCGATAGCCTTTCCACTTCTGACCGGAAATTGCCAAAAACTAACTTACGCCAATTCAAGCCTAATTCTACACAGGACATCGAAACTTCATTCTGAACACACTCCTAAGTCCCAAATCATCTAACGAAGCAATTCGAGCCATAAAATCTGCATTCCGAGGTCGTTTACCAATAAGTCAAACCCCAGTTGACTTTTTCAACTATTAAGCTAATTTAAGAGACTAAGTGTCTCAATTCTCACCACGACCACTCCCAGCCCAAACCATCCAACCCAACACAACATCAATAGGCTAAGAATATATGATAAGGTATAAATGGGGGAAACGGGGATAATATCACGAAATGACTGCCCGGGTCGTTACATCCTCCCCCTCTTAAATGAATGTTCTTCCTCGAACGGGTCTAGAAACATACGTGGAGCCTTGAATAAGTGAGGATATCTGTCCCACATCTCCCGCTCGGTCTCCCAGGTGGAACCCTCCACCGGCTGTCCTCTCCACTGAACCTTCACTGAAGCTATATCGTTAGATCGCAGCTTTGTGACCTGACGACCCAAAATAGCCACTGGCTCTACCTCATATGACATATCACCCTCGAGATGAACCGATCTGAAGTCCAAAACATGAGACGGGTCACCAACATACTTTCGGAGCATCAAAACTTGGAACACCGAATGAATACTCGACAAGCTGGGAGGCAAGGCAAGTCTATAAGCCACCTCCCCAATCCTCTGAAGCACCTCAAAAGGCCCAATAAACTGGGGACTCAGCTTTCCCCTCTTCCCGAATCTCATAACACCCTTCATGGGTGACACTTTCAGCAGTACCTTCTCCCCAACCATGAAAGACACATCTCGGACCTTTCGGTTCGTATAGCTCTTCTGTCTAGACTGCGCCATGCGAAGCCGTACCTGAATCAATTTCGCCTTACCCAACGCATCCTGAACCAAGTCTGTGCCCAATAGCCTAGCGTCGCCCGGCTCAAACCAACCAACCGGAGATCTGCACCTCCTACCATATAAAGCCTCATACGGAGCCATCTGGATACTCGACTGATAACTATTATTATATGCAAAGTCTGCGAGTGGCAGAAACTGGTCCCATGAACCCCAAAAATAAATGTCATATGCACGCAACATATCCTCCAGAATCTAAATAGTATGGTCCAATTGCCCGTCGATCTGATGATGAAATGATGTGCTCAACTCAACCTGAGTATCCAACTCTCTCTGTACGGCTCCAAAACTGAGATGTGAACTGAGTACCTTTGTCAGAAATAATAGAAACTGGAACCCCATGCAATCGGACAATCTCCCTGATATAAATCTTAGCTAAACGCTCCGAAGAATAAGTAATACCAACAGGAATGAAGTGCGCGGACTTGGTCAGCCAATCCATAATAACCTATATAGCATCAAACCTCCTCGAAGTCAATGGGAGTCCAACTACGAAGTCCATGGTGATTCGCTCCCACTTCCACTCCGGAGCATCAAATCTCTGAAGCAATCCACCTGGCCTCTGGTGCTCATACTTGACCTGCTGACAGTTGAGACACCGAGCCACAAACCCAACAATATCTCTCTTCATCCGCCTCCACCAATAATGTTGTCTCAGATCCTGATACATCTTTGCGGAACCCAGATGGATGGAATACTGCGAACTGTGGGCCTCAGCTAGAATCAAATCCCGAAGCCCATCCACATTGGGCACGCAAATCCGGCCATGCATCCTCATGACCCCATCATCACCAATAACCACATCCCTAGCATCACCGCAATGGACCCTGTCCTGGAGAACAAGCAAATGTGGATCATCATACTAGCGTGCTCTGATCTGATAAAACAGAGAAGACCTGGAGGCTACACAAGCCAATACCCGCGAAGGCTCTGATAGATCCAATCTCACCAACTGACCTGCTAAAGCCTGAACATCAAGTGCTAAAGGTCTCTCTGCTACTAGAAGGTAGGCTAAACTCANACGCCAAATCTTCAAGGCATGAACAATAGCTGCTAGCTCAAGATCGTGCACTTGATAATTCTTCTCGTGCACCTTCAACTGTCTGGACGCGTAGGCAATCACCCCACCGTCCTGCATCAAAATCGCTCCAAGGCCAACTCCTCAGTCCACCGGAACTGAGCACCCTTCTGGGTCAGTCTGGTCATAGGTGTTGTAATAGATGAAAATCCCTCTACGAAACGGCGGTAGTACCCTGCCAAACCAAGGAAATTGCGAATCTCAGAAGCTGATGACGGTCTAAGACAACTCTGCACCGCCTCTACCTTCTTCGGATCAACCTGAATACCCTCACTAGACACCACGTGCCCCAAGAATGCTACTAAATCAAGCCAGAACTCACACTTCAAAAATTTTGCATACAATCTCTTCTCTCTCAAGGTCTAAAGCACAACACTCAAATGCTGCTCATGGTCCTCCCGAGATCGAGAATACACCAAGATATCGTCAATGAACACGATGACGGAAGAATCTAGATAAGGCCGGAATACACTGTGCATCAAGTGCATAAAGGCTGCTGGGGCATTGGTCAACCCGAATGACATAACCAGAAACTCATAATGACCATATCTAGTCCTGAATGCAGTCTTCGGGATGTCTGGCCCCTGTATCTTCAACTGATGATAGTCGGAACGCAAGTCAATCTTAGAAAATACTCTGGCACCCTGCAATTGATCAAACAAGTCATCAATACTAGGCAAGGGATACCAGTTCTTCATTGTAACTCTGTTCAGCTGTCGATAATCAATACACATACACATAGAACTATCCTTCTTCTTTACAAACAACACCGGTGTACCTCAAGGTGACACACTAGGCCAATAAACCCCTTATCTAAGAGTTCATGAAGTTTCTTCTTTAATTCCTTTAGCTCTGCTGGTGCCATACGATAAGGTGGAATAGAAATAGGTTGTGTGCCTGACACCAGGTCAATACCAAAATCAATGTCCCTGTCAGGTGGCATGCCTGGAAGGTCTGCAGGGAACACGACCAGAAAGTCACGGACCACAGGAACCGAATCAATAGCGGAAGTCTCACCACTGAAATCCCTCATAAAAGCCAGATACGATAAACACCCCTTCTCAACCATACGCTGAGCCTTTAGGTAGGAAATCACTCTGCTATGCACATAATCAGAAGAACCTCTACACTCAACCCTCGGACATTTGGGCATAGCTAAGATCACGGTCTTAGCGTGACAATCAAGAACGGCATGACACGGAGATAACCAGTCCATCCCCAATATTTCATCAAAATTGACCATGCTGAGTAGCAGTAGGTCTACTCGGGTCTCCAGAGCCCCAATAGTAATCACACACGACTGATACACACGGTCCAGAACAACAGTATCGCCCACCAGAGTCGCCACATGAACAGATATAACTAAGGACTCACGGGGCATATCCAAAAAATGGGAAAAATATAAAGAAACATAGGAATATGTAGAACCAGGGTCAAATAAAGCCAAAGCATCTCGGCAACAGACTGAGACAATACCTGCGATCACTGCAGCGGAAGCCATAGCATCTGGCCTGGCTGGAAAGGCATACATACGGGCCTGACCTCCACCTGCTCGACCTCCCCTCTAGGGTGGTCTCTAGCTGACTGACTAACACCTCTAGCTTCTTGGGTGGGTGGTGAAGTAACTGGAGCTGAAGTCGAAGGTTGGCTCGTCAGCTGAGATGGACCTCAAAGAAGATGAGGACACTGCCTCCTCATATGCCCGAACTCTCCCCACTCATAACAACTCCCTAGAGCTAAAGACTAGGATTGAAATGAACCCCTAGCACCAGAATGGCCACTAGGAGAACCATGCATAGAAGACCTCTGAACTGATGGTGCTCGAGCGACACTCTGGGCTGGAAGGGCACCGAATGAAGAATGGCCTGGATGAAAACCGCGGGGACCATGCCCCGAAGATGCACCACTATAGGCTGGGCGGCCTGGCCGAGGAGGCCTGAATGAACGGCCCCTACCATGCAGAAACTGCCCCCTAGAAGGAGCACCACTAGAACCACTTGATCAACGAGGTCTCTTGGCCCCTCTCTCTACCCGCTCCTAGCGGCGAACTGACTCAATATCTCGAGCAATATCAACAACCTGCTTGAATGTAGCATTTGATACTCTCTCCCGGGTCATGAAAATGCGGAGCTGATAAGTAAGGCCATCTATAAACCTCCTAATCCTCTCCCTATCAGTAGGGACCAACTCTGTAGCATGACGATCCAACTCTGAAAACCGCATCTCATACTGCATCATTGATAGCTCTCCTTAACGCAACTGCTCAAAATGTCTGTGATGCTCCTCCCGGTGAGACTGGGGTACATACTTCTCCAAGAAGATAGTGGAGAATTGCTGTCACGTAAGGGGTGTTGAACCAACAGACCTACGCCTCTCAAAAGACTCCCACTAAGTGAAAGCAGCACTAGAGAACTGAAAAGTAAAAAATGAGACCCCACTGGTCTCCAAAATCCCAGCAGTACGCAGCATCCTCTGGCATTTATCTAGAAAACCCTGGGCATCCTCGCCCTCAGCACCACTAAATGTCGGAGGCTGAAGTCTACTAAACCTCTCCAGTCTGTGCTGCTCATCATTTGGCATAGCTGGGACCACGAAGTCCTGAACTGGAGCAACCGGTTGGGTTGGAACCGCCCCTGGTGTCTGCTGGCCCTTAGTAGCCTACTCAAGTGTCCGGGCAACTGAAGTCTGACTGCCTCCCCCGGCCTGAGAAGTAGCGGAAACTGCCTGAGCAAGGGTGGTACACATCGTCAAGATGCGGGCCAAGGTCTCCTGAAGACCTGGAATAACAATAGGCACTGCCAGTGCCTGAGCCTGTCCCGCTAGAGTATCTGTGGCGGGAACCTAATCCTGAATATTTCATAAAAACCCCTCGGGCACGATTATCATAAATTTACAATTCCAAATATTTCATAAAAACCCCGATTATCATTTAAAAATCACGTATGAAAACTTTTGTCCAACATTTATTATTAGAGGCTCAATGTAAAGAAGAGTGAAAACATCATTTTCATAGAATATACGCCCCTCGGGCACAATATCACTCACAATAAGCCTCTCGAGCAAGCCTCTCGGTTGCTCGTGACTCCACTATTAGTATCTCATGCTCCCACTTAACACTCGTACTCAGTAAGTACCATGAATACACACAGCTGTTGCGCTACATTTATACATATGTATATATATTTATACTATTGTGGCGCGCAGCCCGATCAATATATGTATAACATATATTGCTGTGGCGTGCAGCCTGATCCATATAATAGTCGACTGCGCTCACTAGTGGTGTACAGACTCTTGGAGGGGCTCCTTAAACCCTAGCGCTATATCTGCAGCGGTGTGCAGCCCAATCCATATATAACATATATATTACTGCGGCGTGCAGCCCGATCCGTATTTATATAATCTATATTGCTGCGGCGTGCAGCCCGTCCCATAATTATCCTCACATACTCGGCTCTCGGCTTGACTCAGCCACCCACACCAGCCACTGGGGCAATTTATCTCGACTTACGGGACTCAACCCAAAATACTTTTCAGAGTTTTCAAAGCAGTGTGATAACAATAAAAATAACAAGAATCAGGAAACAATGATTGAGTTCACAATCTACTAACAGGGTAGTGGTAGAATAGTGTAAAAGTACACCACCCCCCTCCCCGATGGTCTAAACAGGTCGGCACAAGGCCTCAATCATGGAAGATACCCCTAAGGGTCTAAACAGGTCGGCACAAGGCCCCAATCATAGTTCACAGCCCATATACAAGTATAAATTTCTAAAATACAGGATATCATAAGGTTTCTAATCGAATATGCGGCTTAATAGTACGGGGCGGACCAAGTCACAATCCCTATCGGTGCATGCCCCCACGCTCGTCACCTAGCGTGTGTGTCACCTCATTTATCAGCACAATATCAAATAACGGGGTATCGTACCCTCAGGTTTAGAGATACAATCGTTACTTACCTCAAAACAACCCAAAAGCTACTCCGCGATGCGCTTTCCCCTCGAGTTGGCTCCCAAATGCTCCGAATCTAACCAAAACCAGAATAGCATCATCAATATACGCTAACGGAACAAAACCCAATCAAAAGATACAAATTTTAACACAATTCTCAAAATTTGGCCAAACCCGAGCCCCGAGCCCCATCCCACGTCTCGAAATTCGATAAGATTTACATCCCTAGAATATTCATTCCCTTACGAGTCTATCCATACCAAAATACGATCTCAATTGCCCACTCAAAATAACAAAGAACTTTCAAAACTTTCTTCCCATTTTTCCTAATTTTTTTCCTACTTCAATTCCTCAAATTGCATGGTGAAAAACAAGAAAAATTCATGAAATTGAACCAAAAATGATTGAAGAACACTTACCACAATAACCCCACTGAAAATCTCGTCCAAAATCTCCTCTCCCTGAGCTCTCTAATGAAATATCGAGTAACGGCCAGAACCCCCAAATTTAGAACTTAAACTGTCTGACCAGACTTTTCTTCATCGCGAACGCATCACATTGACCGCGTTCGCATAGAACAATCCAACAGGCCCCTATTTACTCTATGCGAACGCACCAAAAGACATGCGGACATACTGCTCCACCACCCTAGGCCTTCGCGAACGCACGTACTCCTACGCGATCGTACATGCCAATGGGCATGGGGTCCTCAGGTGCTTCCTACCCTACGCGAATGCATACACACCCCCGCGTTTGCAATGGCCACTCTGCTCAACACTCCGCGTTCGCACCCCTTCGCCCACGAAAACATTGAACAACTAGCCCCTTTCCACCAAACACTCTATGCGAACGTGAGACATCTTACGCGAACGCATAGAGTAAAACTCTATTGCAGAAACACCAGCAAACTAGACAAGTTCCAAAACTAAAAATTGATCTGTTCACCTGTCAAAACACAACCGAGGCCCTCGGGACCTCAACCAATCCTACCAACACACCCCATAACATCATTCAAACTTAGTTGAACATCTGAAACACCAAAAACGACACGAAAGCATCAAAATTACATCAAATTCAAGCCTATGAACTTTGAAACTTCTAAATTTTGCCAATGATGCCGAAACCAACGAAAACACATCCGATTGACCTGAAAATTTTCACACATATCCAAAATGACATTACAAACCTGTTCCAACTTCTGAAATTCCATTCCGACCCCGATAGCTTATTTTCCATTGCCGACCGGGAATCGCCAAAAAGTAACTTTCCAATTCAAGGCTAATTCTACACCGGACATTGAAACTTCATTCCGAACATGCTCCTAAGTCCCAAATCATCTAACGAAGCTATCCGATCCATAAAATCCACATTCTGAGGTCGTTTACCAATAAGTCAACTCTCAGTTGACTTTTTCAATTATTAAGCTAATTTAAGAGACTAAGTGTCTCAATTCTCACCACGACCACTCCCAACAAAAACCATCCGACCCAACACAATATCAACATGCTAAGAAATATATGGTAAGGCAGAAATGGGGGAAACGGGGCTAATCTCACATAACGACCGACCGGGTCGTCACATAGGCGCACCCTAGTTGTCTTGTTAACCTGTGGTTTGAGCCTGTTGTTTGTCCGAGGAGTAAGACTACTGAAGGCCTGTGATATCTTTTTGTATTGGGCCTGTAATTGCTTTAGTGGGCTTGTATTCGTTTCACTCTATGTTTTTTTATTTTCAAGTATGTGTCGTTTCATTCTTGGGACTGTAATAATTTGTAAATGAATAATGGGGGTATTAATAAAAAGGGGCTGGGGAATTCTAATATTTGTATGAAAGGATAGAAAACTTGCCTATAGGATCTGTGTGTTATATTTGCTACTTCGTTCAGCATGCCTTGCTTGTTATCTTGTTTGGTACGGCACACACTAATAGAGATCATGCCTATAGGGAGTTATGCACACCTCACTTGCATATTATTCAACACACTCATTCCTATATTACTACCGTGCATTTAGACATCATTCCTATTTGATGCATAACATATGACATAGATGCCATGCCTATAGGACTTCAAATAATCAATTGGTCAATTACTTCTATTATTTTAAGTGTATAACCTACCAAGAAATCATGACTATTGGATTCTAAATTTTTAATCGAATATTTTGTTGTTCTCATTACACTACCCTTCCTAGATGACATGTATATAGGAATAAACGATTATAAAATCAGGTCCAATTGTCAATCGTTATAACACCTACCCATAGGATGCTTATCGACGACGTCATTGCCTATTTACACAAATGACTAGATATCATGTCACTAGGACTTGCAACACTCTAATTTGCTTATATGTCAGCTTCCTATAATAATGGAATCTATAATCACATAGAAATCATTCCTATAGGACTTAACAATTCCAACACGTCTTAATGCTATAAACAACCTAATCAGAAATCTATTTTTGTGCTTTTCATGTTTGTTTGGAGGTAACTTGAGCCTTTTATTCTAATTATATGCAGTCCTATCTGTTTTTAATTTTTGCTTAGTTTTATAATTTGAGCAACTGAGTTGAGTCTAGAACTACCAAATATTAGGTCCAAAGCCTCCTAGACCTTAGGCATGGGACAGGTAGCGCATGCATAAGGCACAACCTAGAATTGAATTAAAATTCTTTTAGGTAAACAACTTCAACATAGTAATCAAGTAGCAAAAGATGATAGCATGTGTCCACTGAATAATATGAGAAACTCCTACCTAACAGAAGTTGCAGAGTATTATTTATTTTGCACGGGGTGATCCTTTAGGCTAAAAAACTTAGGATCCACCCCTCCCCTTTATACTTGCTAAAGGATTTAGTTATAGGCCGCAATCCTTGTGATCTGTGAGACTTGTATTAATTATTTGTATAGTTTCATGATATATTTTTAAAACTGGTGGATGTCATAATAAGTCTTCCAACTTTCACGTCTTTCTCGACTCGCCTATTTTGATCACATAATCCATATAGTTTAAAGTTATGATAGGACCCACAATTGTGGACCTCGAAGAGTGCCTAACACCTTCTCTTTGAGGTAATTTGAGCCCTTACCCGCTCTTTGGTGGCGTTGACTAGTCAATCAGAATTATTTCCAAATAGATTCCCTAACTCACCTTAAAAATTGTTAAGTAGCGAATCTTCTCTTTTAATACCTCCCTTTAAAAGAGTTGTTACACGTCGAAGCCCGCTTTTATGAGAAAACGGGGCGCTAAAACATGGCGACTCTATTGGGGATCTACACTTAGGCTCTTACCATAATGAACTTGACTTATGTGGATTATATTTTTTTACTCACCTTGATTTGTTAAACTTTTCTAGGACATGCACATCCCTCCCCTTATTCACCTGTATTTGTTAAATTTGATATGACATCCTTTCCCCTATTCTTCTTTGTTTGTTGTGACCGCTCTTCGTCTTTTTTCATCTTTGTATAAAACTGCTATATCATGCTTTTCCCATCCCCACTTCCTCACTTGCTTCATTACGTTCCGACATATTTTTTATTAACTAAATTGACAACTTTCTTTTGTCTTTCTTCTCTATATACTTTTGCCATTTTATTTACTGATTTTACGTATTTTATCATGAAAATACTTGGCAAGGTGTTATTATTTTTACATAAAGCATGCTCCACATCATACTCCACTAGTGTCCATCATAAACATAGCGGCACTTGATGAGTGTCCGCGCTCTTCTGAAAATTACCCCTTTTTAATCGGAAAGGCTTAATTGCGATAGATAGTCAATCAACAGTGCAGTAGATGGTCGTGTGCCTTTCCCTCTCAAGTTTTTTACTTGGGAGTACCAGTCTAGACCATTCAAGAAACCCTACTCAAACTTGAAATGTACATGCAACATGCTAAACCTAGTACGGGCTGAAGTGTTATTAACATAACCGCTAAGATGAACCTTGTCCAAAGTCTGACAAAATTTCCACAATCCCAATGGACACTATCATATTATGTGCGTTAGTTGGAGAAAATGTGCCAACGTGCTGATCCTTATTGAGTAAGTAGTTAAATCTGGAAGGGAAAAGGGCTAACTTTGTTTGTTTGCAAAAGATGAAACATGAAATCCCTAGGTTTGGTATGGTCCAAAACATCACACCCTTGCTACTTGACTGGTGCAAAGACCTTGCACCTTGCGACAAAAATCATGTAAGAAGAGTATTTGGTGACCTCCTATCCCTGCTAAACATTCAACCAAATAGAGAATTGATTGACGCCACTACCATGTTCTAGAATGAGAAGATAGATGTTTTCTGATTTGACAATATAGAAATGTCTCCTCTTCTAGAAGAAATAAGAGGTTTTGCCAAGCTTCCATGGGATAGTCTGATATTACTAGTACCAGCGAATCGCACTCCCTGCGATTTTATGAAAATGATGGGTTTTAAAAAGAATGACGAACTGATGTGTCTAAAGAAATCATACATCCCTTTAGAATTCCATTACGAGCGTTATAGGGATAGAAAGTCATATCGTCTTCATCATGATGAACTCGCCATTACTTCATTGGGTTGGACGCACCGTCGGGTTTATGTGTTCGTCCTCTGCTTCTTGGGGTTGTTGATATTTCCAATGAAATGAGGAAGGATTCACAATCGCTTAGACATGGTCACCAGGACCTTGATGGAGGGTATTGAGGGACAAACTTATACCATCATCCCTATGATCTTAGCAAAGACGTACCGCTCTTTAGATCAGTGCAAGCAGAGATTTGTATACTTTGAGGGTTGCAATGTGTTACAACAAGTCTGGCTGCTGGAACACTTTTAGAGAGGCGAGTACTGTCAAGAGCTTCTACGAAGCCCACTGGATGACTACATAGCTAAACATCACCCTAAGAAAATGACATTTATCCGAGACAGGTTTGCACAGCCTGGAAATGATGTAAGTTGGGTGTGTTTCTTCAGCAATGTGACAGACGAGCATGTACATTGGATGTTTGAATCGTTTCCTAGAAGTGATTTCATCATCAGATCAAGGGGGAATACTCATCTTCTACTAATCGGGTTGTGAAGCATCTATCCTTATGTCCCCATAAGGGTAATGAGGCAAACAGGAAGAAAACAGGTCATACCTCGGGTTTCCAACATGGTCCAATACAGTGTGGATCTCAAAGGGGATGTCATTTCGTTTAAGTTCGAGGACCAACATATGTGGAACCAAAGATAATTTTGGAAAGATAAACTACTGAGCCAGACAAGTATCATGCCGATCATATGTACTACTATCTATCATGGTTAGAGGACGACGTAGTAGGGGACATCAAGCTAGGAGTTAATTTAAAGGACATGATCATAGATAAGGTGACTGAGGCAAAAGTTAAGTATAAGAGACCGCGAAAAAGAGTGTTCGAGTCTAAAGAAAAACATCTAGAACATCATAAAGTGAACATGGAGGCAATAAAAGAATGGAAGTAGATTGCCACTAAGTCAACAGAAATAATGGAATACTTGGAAAAAGCATTGATAGATCTGAAAGGTAAGATGATAAAGAGGTTCCCAGATTGCCAAGGCATGGATAGCAGTGAAGGAGGACATCTAGAAAAAGCTTACTTATTGTTGGGGTCCAAAGAGCCTAGCATGGAGAAGGTCCTCCAGGGACCAAGTAGACTATGAAATGATGTTCTTTACAACTTTCTAGATTAGCTTTAGATTTCGATTGTAATAAGGATGTATGCCATTAGTAACTTTATTATTATTGTCGATTTAGTAAAGGTTTAACTCATTTTTTGCATTAATGAAATGACGCAAATGTTGACATCAATTTTCTCTAAGTCTGTGTGTTGCTTAGACCTGCCTCAGGCACAATGAGGTCCCTAAATTAGGACGTGAATTATTTCATGACTTTGTGAAACATGTTTATTATTGCAAACACTCTTTTATTTCACGTTAGTAACTTGTACCTTTTGCCTTCTCTTTTCTTGTTATTATTCCTATTCCCATAGGTTGATTCATGCATACTGGCATCATCAGCATACAACGCCAGATCTAGAGGTCCTCCACCAAGTGACCCCAAAGGCAAAGGAAAAGGTAAAATGGATGATTTAAGTGGTATCATGAAAGAAATGCTACTATAGAAGAAAACATTGAAACTTTAGATGGCCGAACTAATCTGGCACATAATTAGTTGGTCCTACATTTGCAGCAGAAAATCCTGGAACTGCAAGGAGAGCTTGAGCAGGTCCGGAATTCAGAAAACCTCTTCCTTACTCTTAATGTTTCCGATATTAACCAGCAAAACCTGACTACTCAGAATCAAACACCACTGCGAAACTCACAAAATCAGAACCCACCACCAAATCCTCCCGCACCAAACCAATTTGCGCACCTCCACCACCAGTACCCCTTCAATAACACCACCATCATCCAACTCAATACTCATAAATCACTACTTATCTCACTCCCTAGAGTACACCATAACCTACTCGCGATCCCCTAAACTCGACCAATGACCACCCTTATACCCAAGTTCCAGGAATCTATCAAAGCAATCCGATATATGTGGAAACATTAACCCCACACCCCGCATAAAACCTTATACATACCCGAATCGACTGAGAAGGACCTGCTCATTAAAAACATGGGGGAGAACCTCAAGAAGCTCACTGGTAGAGTTCAGAGTGTTGAAGGTGGTAAAGGCATTGAAGGTCTGAACTATGAGGACCTGTGTATTCAGCCAGATATGGAACTGCCGGAGGGTTACAAACCTCCAAAGTTTGAAATGTTCGATAGAACTGATGACCCAAAAGTGCATCTGCGAACGTATTGTGACAAGCTTGTAGGAGTAGGAAAGAATGAAAAAATCCGCATGAAAATGTTCATGTGAAGCCTTACGGGGGATGCCTTGTCTTGGTATATCAATAAAAACCCAAAGAAGCGGGTTAGTTGGGTGAGTATGGCATCATACCTCATTGGTAGATTCAGGTTCAACATGAAAAATGCACCAGACATTTTATACACTCAAAACCTCAAGAAGAAGCCGACAGAAACCTTCCGCGAGTATGCTACTCGTTGGAGATCAGGAGTCACAAAGGTAAGGATTACACTTGAAGAGGAACAAATGAACAAGTTATTTGTTAGAGCTCATGATCCGCAGCATTAGGAAAGGTTGATGGTTGTGGAAAATCACAAGTTCTCCAATATCATCAAGTTAGGAGAAATAATAGAAGAAGGAATTTAAAATGGGCTGGTAACCAATTTCGAGACACTGCAGGCCACAAATAAAGCTTTTCAATCAGGAGGCATTTCGAAGAAGAAAGAAGTGGGTGTTGTAATGGTAGCACAGAGCCCAAGTCTCCCCTCAAATACCAAACACTTCCACCCACATATCAACCCTCACCCCCAAGATACCAACACCTTGCTACCACCTACCATACCTATAATACCCAGCCTTTATATTACCATTCACCACCACCCACCTGCCAAAACTACCTGAAGTCGCGTCCAAATTTTGACCACAGACCTCCTAGACAATACACTCCAATTGCTGAACTTATAGACCAACTGTATGAGAGACTGAAGGCCGCTAGTTATATTACTCATATTCCTGCTATTGTTGTAGAAAATCCCTCCAAATAGATCAACCCCAACAAAAATATCTGCTTATCATTCAGGCATGAAGGGTCATACTATTAAGGAATGTCGCACGTTGAAAGACAAGATTCAGACGCTGATAGACAATAAGGCCATACATGCAAAGGAAGCTGCACCAAATGTTCGTAAGAACCCTCTCCCAGATCACAGAGGTGAGGGAGTAAATATGATAGAAACTGATGAAGAATGGGATCAAGAAGGGTCCATCAGACTCATCTGAGAGGGGGACATTTCAACAAAATCTCCAGTCACCCTCATGCCAGTTGTGGTACAAACCCATACACCATTTGAAGTTGAGGTAGCCCGACCCTTCACTATGATGGCAGCTCCCATGCCATCTTAAAAGTTCAACGCCATTCCATGGGTTATGTTGCAGAAGCGATGAGAAAGGGAAAAGAAAAAATCGAGGAACCAGGTGTGGCGCAAGGTATGACTAGAACTGTCAGAGTTTATACACACGTTAATCTGGGAGGAACAAGAAAGAAAGCTACACCTAAGACGCCTTTTGTCGAGATCAGCACTAATGATCTTTGGATAAAGGTACAAGCGAGAGAGTACTATGTTGTCGACCAGTTGAACAAAACTCACACTCAGATATCCATCTTGTCATTGCTGCAAAAGTCAAATGCGCACATAAATGCTTTGATAAAGGTGTTAAGTGAAATCACTAATGGAGAGATGTATTACATGGTCGAACAGGTATTAGAGAGCCACAAAATCACTTTTCATGAAGATGAATTACCACCAAAAGGACTGAGTCATAACAGGTTATTGCACATTACGGTGCGATTTGAAGATAAGTTCATCGATAGGGTCTTGATAGATGGAGGTTCAAGTCTCAACATATGTTCGTTGACCACTCTAAAAAGACTAGGTAAAGGCATGCACGAGATACGAATGGGAAGTATGATCGTGAAGGCATTTGATGGATCATAGAGATCCACCATTGGAGAAATCAACCTCAGTCTACAGATTGGTCCGACTTGGTTTGATGTCGAGTTCCAAGTGCTAGATAGATTTGCTACTCACAACCTATTGTTAGGACGACCATGGATACATGCCGCCGGTGCAATGGCTTCACAGCTGCATCAAGCTGTGAAGTTTGAATGAAATCATTAAGAAGTGATCATCCATGGAGATGGAAGTAACCCATCTACACTAAACGAACCGTTCCGATCAACGAAAATAGAAAGAAGTTGGGCGGAGAAACGTACCATCTCATCAAACGAGTCAACACAATTGAAAAGGAACGATGGTCGAGCAACAAGATAGAAAGCATACTGCTACGGACAGGGTATGAACCCGGCAAGGGTCTCGGCAAAAATCTTCAAGGGATCACTAAACCCATACAATTACAGTACCATGGTACGACTTTTGGACTTGAATATGAATACACATGGCAAGAATACCAAGATTTATCACCACCACAGAGTTCTCTTTATTATCTACTAGAACAACCGGTACCACCTCTGCACCAGACATTCCATCAAGCTGACATGCTGTGGGGATCTGAGGAAGATGAGGTTTTAGCTGGCATGAGGAAGTTGTTTCTTGATGAGGAGGAGGAGGAGGAGGAGGAGGAATACCTTACCATTCAGACCATGGAATAAGGAGTCGTTCTCAAGAACGGGACCGCTGCACCATCCTGGGCTCGTCGAGTTCCTAAGTAGCTTATCCAGTTAGTAGAACTATTTTAAAATTGTTTTGAGCATTTGAGACATTTTTCAGTATTTTGTTTTGAAATAATTACTCGAGCCATCGAGCCACACTTGTTGAAGTTTTAAAAGTTTTATTAATGTATTATTTCTTATATATTTATTATTATCTTTTTACATTTCTTTCCAGCATAATTATTACATATCTTGATGAACCTACGACTGTGACATATAATGAGACAACGCAACATAAGGATAGTGATTCAGATGATCTGGAAGATGATATAATACCTAAGGAAATCATCAGAGAAGTAGAAACCTTTGAGAACAAGACAAAGTCTAATTTGGAAGAAATTGAGGCCGTTAACTTAGGCAATCCCAAAACGGTCAAGGAAACACGTATAATCATTCCTCTACCACCACTGGAGAAGGAAAAGTACATTACATTCCTAAAAGAATATGAAGACAGCTTTGCATGGTCCTACGGCGATATGACTGGTTTAAGCACATCCATAGTAGCTCAAAAGCTATCCGCCAATCCCATCTGTCCATCGGTGAAGCAAAAGCTCAGAAAGTTTAAGCCAGATATGAGTTTAAGATAAAAGAGGAGGTCACCAAGCAAATCAAAGCTAAGGTTCTCCGAGTGGTCGAATACCCGACTTGGTTTTCCAACATTGTGCCAGTTCCGAAACGAGAAAGTTAGATTATGTGTTGATTACCGATACCTGAACAGGGCAATTCCCAAAGATGATTTCCTGTTACCCAACATACACGTACTGATTGTCATTTGCGCCAAGCATGAACTCCAATCCTTTGTGGATTTTTTCACATGATACCATCAGATCTTGATAGATGAGGAGGATGCTGAAAAGACAGCCTTCATCACACCATGGGGAATATACTATTACAAAATGATGTCGGCTGGCCTAAAGAATGCTGGATCCATCTACGTGAGAGCCATGAAAACCATATTTCACGACATGATACACAAGGAAATAGAGGTGTACGTAGATGACATTACATCAAATATAAAAGGAGTTTGTATCACATAACATACTTGAAGAAATTTTTGACCGGCTTCGAAAATACAATTTGAAGCTGAATCCTGCAAAATGTGCCTTCGGAGTCACTACTGGAAAGTTGTTAGGATTCATCGTTAGTCGTCAAGGTATTGAGTTATACCCATCAAAGTCAAGGCTATCTAGGACTTTCCACCTCCCAAGAATAAGAAAGAGGTGATGAGTTTCTTAGGGCGCCTCAATAACATAAGCCGCTTCATAGCACACTTAACCGTGATATGTGAGCCAATCTTCAGAATGCTAAGGAAAGATGCTGCAACAAGTTGGACTGAAGAATGCCAGAAAGTTTTCGATGAAATCAAGGAGTATTTATCTAAACTGCCTGTTCTGGTCCCACCAGAACCATGGAGACCTCTGCTACTTCATTTTTCCGTGTTAGATGGGGTTTTTGGTTGCATTTTGGGACAACATGACAAGACTAGAATGAAATAGCAGACAATATATATTATCTAAGCAAGAAATTCACGCCTTATGAAGCCTGGTACTCTTTGTTGGAACGCACCTGTTGTGCTTTAACATGGATAGCCTCAGAAGTTAAGACATTATTTTTGTGCATACACCACATATCTCATATCAAGGATGGATCCGCTAAAATACATCTTTCAGAAACCCATGCCTATGGGTAAGTTATCAAAGTGACAAATATTGCTGAGTGAGTTAGACATCATTTATGTAACTTAGAAGGAAGTCAAAGGGAAATCATTGGCGGATCACTTGGAAGAAAATCCCATAGGCAGGGAATACAAATCATTGAAAAGGTATTTTCCCGAAGAGAAGGTGTCATTTAGATGAGAAGATATCACCGAGGCATATGATGATTGGAGGATGTTCTTTGATGGAGCAGCAAATTCAAAGGAGTAGGTAGCGGAGCTGTCTTAGTATCATAAATCGGTCAACACTATCTGGTATCCGCAAAACTCAGATTTTCATGCACCAATAACATGGCGGAATATGAGGCCTGCATCCTGGGACTCAGATTGGCCATTGACATGAACGTTCAGGAACTGCTAGTAATTGGAGATTCAGATCTTTTGGTGCATCATGTTCTAGGGGAATGGACTATGAAGAACACCAAAATACTGCCATATTTGTACTGTGTACAAGAGCTCATCAAGAGGTTAACAAAAATAGAATTCAAACATGTTCCGAGGATTCAAAATGAGTTTGTAGATGCATTATCCACTTTGTGATGCAACACCTAGATAAGAATTTCATAGATCCTATCCCAATAGGAATTCATAAGTAGCCAGCTTATTGTGTTCATGTTGAATAAGAGATTGACGGAAACCCGTGGTTCCACGACATCAAGAAGTACTTGGAAAAAAAATACCCAGAGAGCTCTACCCAAACTCAGAAGCGCACGCTTCGTAGATTGGCCAACCATTTCTTTCAAAGTGGAGGAATTCTATATAGAAGGACTCCTGACCTGGGATTACTGTCGTGTGTCGACGCCAAGGAGACATCCAGATTGCTCGAGGAAATACATGTCGAAACTTGTGGAACCCACATGAACGGTTTCATTTTAGCAAAGAAGATACTAAAAGGTAGGATATTTCTGGATGACTATGGAAACAGATTGTATCAAGTACATTCAAAAGTGTCACCAATGTTGATATGATACGAGTACCATCCAACGAACTTAATGCAACAAGTTCACCCTGGCGTTTCTCCGCTTGGGGTATGGATGTCATCGGACCAGTCGAACCTGCTGCTTCAAATGGACATAGGTTCATTATGGTGGCCATAGACTACTACATAAAATGGGTTGAAGCTGCATCCTATAAATTTGCAACTAAAAAAGTTGTAGCGGATTTTGTTCGGGACTGCATTATTTGTCAATTTGGAGTATCAGAGTCAATCATTACTGGAAATGCCACCAATTGGAACATCGATCTAATGAAAATCATGTGTGAAACATTCAAGATCAAGCATAGGAACTCCACATCGTACAGGCCAGGCCGCAAATGAACGGAGCTGTAGAAGCCACCAACAAGAACATCAAGAAGATATTGAGGAAGATGGTATACAATTACAAGCAATGGCACGAGAAGCTACCATTCGCTGTACTTGGGTATTGCACCACAGTTTTCACATCAACTGGGGTAGCTCCCTACCTACTAGTTTATGGTACTGAAGTCATTATTCCCACCGAAGTGGAAATTCCTTCTTTAAGAATCATACAAGAAGCTGAGTTCAGCGATGCAGAATGGGCACAAAGCCGGTATGAACAATTAGTTCTCATCGATGGGAAGAGAATGAATGCAGTATGTCATTGTCAACTCTACCAGAACAGAATGGAAAGAGCTTTCAACAAAAAGGTCAAGTCAAGGCAATTCACACCGGGCAATTGGTGTTGAAACGAATCTTCCCACTTCAGGATGAAGTAAAGGGGCAATTCTCACCCAATTGGCAAGGCCCTTACATGGTTCACCAGGTATTGACAGGGGGAGCACTTATACTTGCAGAAATGGACGGATAAATTTGGCCCATACCTATTAATTCATAAACAATCAAGAGATACTATGTTTGAGATTATGTTTGCACTTTCTATTTGATGTAACTGAACTAAGCTTGACATGATTCTCGTTTTTGACCTGATTCTCGTTTAAGAGGGGATACGTAGGCATCCATATGGGTTCGGTCACACCATAATAAAATCTTCATTTCCCCTATGGTCAGAAATTGGGGCAAGATCTTGAGTTTATCACGTTTGGAACCTCCAAGGAATGGGTTACTGAAGATCTTAAACTGGGGCAAGACCTCAAAATGCTTCACAGTCATCAGTTCATAAAATATTCGATCTCGTGCATTACCACATATTTCAAACAACTAAATTTAACACATAATTTGTCGAATGCATGTATGTGTTTCGAAATTTTGTTTCTATGGTAGCTAGAAGTTACCCAATGTGACTCAAGCAGGACCACTAGACAAGAGTAAAGGCGAAGAAAGGAATGAAGAGCACGAACCAACCATTCCCCCGCAAAACTCACGATTTTTCTTTGGATGCGGGCATAATGAACATAACAGGAGCTTCCACAAATACATACACACAACAAGATCACTATCTTCACAGCAACAAGAATTTCCAAACGCAAACACATTAAGCTAAGAAATGACTTATCCTCTCACATTTAGTCATTGATTTTTTCGCATAGGCTAAGCCCTGCCCTTATCGTTGCATAGGGCTAAACACTGCCCTCACCTTGCATGACACTAAGCATTGTCTCCTTTCCTTGTTAGAGACTAAACATTGTCTCATTCCCTTGCATGAGGCTAAGCATTGCCTCCACATTGCATAAGGCTAAGCACTGCCTTTCTTTGCATGAGTCTAAACACTGTCTCCTTCCCTTTCATGAGCCTAAGCATTGCCTTCACATTGCATAAGGCCAGGCACTTCCTTCCTTTTCATGAGACTAAACACTTTCTTCTTCCCTTGCATGAGGCTAAGCATTGCCTCCACATTGCATAAGGCTAAGCACTGCCTTCCTTTGCATGAGACTAAACATTGTCTCCTTCCCTTGTATGAGGCTAAGCATTGGCTTCACATTGCATAAGGCTAAGCACTACCTTCCTTTGCATGAGACTAAACACTATCTCCTTCCCTTGCAAGCTAAACACTGCCTCCACATTCCATAAGGCTAAGCATTGCCTTCCCTGGCATGAGACTAAACACTCTCTTATTTTCTTGCGTGAGGCTAAGAATTGCCTCCATTATTGCATATGGATAAGCACTGTATTTCTTTGCATGAGACTAAATATTGCCTTCCCTTTCTAGAGACTAAGAACTGTCTCCTTTCATTGTACGATACTAGGCATTATTTCCTTTCTTCGCATAGGGTTAAACACTCCCCTCATACAAGACTAAGTCTAGTCTTGTCTTGTCTAGTCTTTGCATGAGGCTAAGAATTGCCTCCATTATTGCATATGGATAAGCACTGTCTTTCTTTGCATGAGACTAAATATTGCCTTCCCTTTCGAGAGACTAAGAACTGTCTCCTTTCCTTGTACGATACTAGGCATTATTTCCTTTCTTCGCATAGGGTTAAACACTCCCCTCATACAAGACTAAGTCTAGTCTTGTCTTGTCTAGTCTTTGCATATGGCTAAGAATCGCCTATTTTATCTATAAAACGATCGATATCGCCACATCTTTGCATTTCATGGGATGAAACATCACCACATTGTCCGAAGGCATCATAGCCCGACGACACCATCCTCATAGCCTGAAGACACCATTCCATGGCCTGAGGATCTCTCAAAGCTGCATATCATTATTCAAAAGCGTCATAGTCCAAAGGCACCATCCTCATGGCCCGAGGACAACATTCCATGGCATGCGAATCCCTTACCATACTTGTCATGACCCAAGGTGTCATGGTCTAAGGACATCATCCTCGTCATCCGAAGACAACTTTCATGGTCCAAAGGGAATTTGCATCACGTTTAAATTATTTCAATAACCCATATATATTCGTGTGCATCTTGTTTTATATTTTGCAGGTACACTTAGGAAGCAACTATTATACAAACAGGATCAATTATCGCTCTGGACTCCGTTCACACGTTCACATCCTTCGACTACCTTAAATATAACCAACAACCAGTAATTCACTGCCGTTACTCTATAACCATTCAAATATCTGCCTTGTGATACACCTGTAATGTCCAAATTCTCATTCATGACTCTACCTAAAATTATTCGTTACCCATGACAATATCGCATCCAACAGATCCTTTTCGAAACATACAACCACCTTTATAAAAACTACATCGGTTTCGTTCACCATTGGATCCATAACTACACACGGCCAGATTCCCACAACACCAAGGATTTGTAGGCAACTCAAGAACCAGGGTTCGGCCCCCATTTTTTCAAACCACATCATTCCTCACAAAATTGGTTATCATTTTTCTTTACCCCACTACTCTTTCATCATTCCCAAGTAAAGACGGGCAACTGTTGGTACCCAATTTTGCGCTCATATTTTTCAAATGAGCATATTTACTTTTAAAATATCATTTTGCATCATTACTTAATTTACAAGACTTATACAAGTATTTTCTATAACTTCCAATAATTTGTTTAGAGCTTTAAAATTGATTTCTTTGCATTTAAATTACGTGATTATTTATAAATTACCCTTTCAAATTATTTTGTGATGACTTAATCATCCAAATTTGTTATTTACACCTACATACATGTTTTAAAATATTTTATTTCATTTCACATAATTATAGTTTTGAGTTATTTACATAATTTTGCAATAATAGCCTATATTCTACAAATAATTGCATTTATTATATTATTTATGCCAAGGTAGCATTTTTTATTTTTATAATATTGAGTTATTATTTTCAAATACTTTTACATCATAAAAAGTATTTTTACCATTTATTAGACATTTTAGTAATTTATTTTAAATTAACTTTAAAGGGTTTCAAGAGATGGCCCAAAATAGGCCAATTTTTCGGACAAATTCAAGGCCCAAAACGTTAATCCCACCCTATCTCACCTCTCAGCATCCCAAACCAAAACCCCATTTTCATAACCCGGTCGTGACCCATCATGTAACCCGCCCGCTTCACTTTTTGATCTTGGTTGTTGATCTCAAATGATCAACGACCCATAATAAACCTACCCATCTCTTTATATCCCCTCACCCAAAAACCCTAACCCATTTTATCCACCTTCCGCCCCTAAAATACCTAGAACCTTCCTCTTATCTGAGAAGCTCTAGTCGTCCCCTCTCTAATCGCTCTCCCATTCCGTTTAGACAATGGAATCTCCTTCTGATTCACCTTCCTTATTTATGTTACCGCATCAGTATCTACGCATCAATGGTGTTACTTAGTACTTGCCTAAACTTGAAAAGTACTATCTCTCAAAATAGGGCCCGCTCAACTCAACCTTGGAGATTTGGACAAAATATCGTCCATATACACGAAGAATAGCTTGATTCTTCATACCAGTAGCCGATTTTGAGTTTTTTAAACTCTAACTAAGGTTTGGACTTATATTGCTTTTCTTTTCGGTTGCTATACTGATTTGCTGTGATATTTTACTCTTTTTGTTCATGTTTACTTGATTTCTTTCCCTGTCTACCCGCATGATTTTACCACTATATAAACCCCTCCCCTAATTCCCTTTGAACGGGCTCTAATGGCTTAACAACTACTGTGATTCTCTCACTTTCATCTTCTATATTATTTAGGCCCACTTGATTGTGGTCGGCTGAAATCCAAGGCCACCTGAATCTTCTTTAGGAACCTCCCTAGTGCAAGCACTACTCGGGGCTCACTGAAGCTCCGGTGAACTCTAACGCACTAGGAACTGGGGTTATCACTAATGTCTTTCTTTTGCTATCGTTGCTGAGATTCTGAGTTATCTACTCTTTTGCTCATTTATCTGTGCAACGGGTTAGCGTTCTTGACCCTTTATAGCCTTAACTATAACTCTTGTACTTGTTCATGTATGCGTATTCTGTATGCCAAATTTGAGTTTCTAGACAAGCATGCCCTAAGCTTCTTTGTTATTTGTGAACTCTCTGCATTGTTTGTATGCTTTCTGTAATTCTATTGTCTTAATGATGTTCTGCAGTTTCATGATCTCTAGTATCGAACTTGATAGGTTTGAATATGTGTAGTAGACCTTCACTATGCGTATTTGATTCAAGTAACTTTTGGCCTTCTTAAGTTTTGCATAATTGGTCATTCTCATGTTAACCTTAATGTCATGTCCTTCGCTTGTTATGAGTTCACATTCATGCCTTGATTTTCTTGGATCTTTGTAGGAATTGTTTACTCAGAATCTGCTTTGATGAATATCCTCCTACTAATCTACTATTTCATGCTAAGTGATTCTTGACTCTTCCATGTTATAGCATTGTTTTAATATATGGCCAAGAATGTTAGTCTCTGATTGGTAACTTTGATTATTGTATCCCTTGATATGTCAATTCTACACTCTTAGCATTGCTTCTAGGATAAATACCAATGTGTAGCTTGCTCTCATGTGAGGTCGACTGACATGAATCTCCATGTTTTCTTGTCCTGTTATTTTACCTATTATGAGTTCTTTAAAATCTTTGTGCTATATTTAATATCCATCATGTTAAGTTTCGTGATCAGCTAAATGATATGTTTGCCAAATTATGCCTACTAGCATGTTGATATGCTTTTTTCAACCACATTCTCATTAGGTTCTCATGTTAAATCTTTCATATAAACATATTACTCTACCAACTTCTTGTTCATTATTTTGCTAGACTATTATCGAAAGGTCTTTAGGTTGTTTCTGGGTCATGTTTTACTTTAAAACTCTTTGAAATGGTTTGTTTTCCTATGATGCTCAACCTTGTCACTATCAAACTCTGTTTTCTGGATTTACAAAGTATAATCTTGCCTCATGAGTGTCTTGTGAGCCTTTTCATTTAGCATGATCCAATTTATTTGTCTTGGCTAGAGTTGTTGATGGTTACAACTCTAAGAACTAAGTGTTTAAGTTGTTTTATGAGTATTGTGTTACCTGCATAGCTAAACTTAGCATGCATTTGGGTCAGTAAGTTATTCATTGGCCTGGAAATGGGCCGTGTGTGTTGTTTGAACTGGGCACTAGATTCAGGCGCATCCTAGTTTTCGTGTGAGCCTGTAGTTTGGGCCTACTGTTTGTGTGGAGAGTAATACTTTTGAAGGCCTGGGATATCCGTGGGTTGTTTTTGTATTGGGCCTGTAATTGCTTTAGTGGTCTTGTACTCGTTTCAGCCTATGTTTTGTTATTTTCAAGTCTTTATTGTTTCATTCTTGGGCCTATAATTATTTGTAAATGAATAATTGGGGTACTAATAAAAAGGGATTGAGGAGTTATAATATTTGCATGAAAGGGTAGAAAACTTACCTATAGGATCTGTGTTATATTTTCAATTCCATTCAACATGCCTTGCTTGTTTTCTTGTATAGTATGTCACACACTAATATAGATCATTCCTATAGGGAGTTATGCACACCTCACTTACATATTATTCAAATACGCTCATTCCAATATTACTAATGTATATTAGACAACAAGCCTATAGGATGCAAAACGTATGACCTAGATGCCATGCCTATAGGACTTCAAATAATCAATTTGTCAATTGCTTCTATTATTTTAAGTATACTGCCTATGTAGAAATCATGACTATAGGATTCTAATCTTTTAATCAAATATTTCGTTGTTCTCATTACACTGGCGCGAGTAGATGACATGTTTATAGGAATAAACTGTTATAAAATCAACCGTTATTGTCAATCGTTATAAGACCTTCCCATAGGACGCTTATCAATGACTTCATTGCCCATTTACACAAATGATTAGATATCATGCCTATAGGACTTGCAACACTCTAATTTGCTTATACGTCAGACCAGAAATTATAGCACTGCCTATAATAATGGAATCCAGAATTACATAGAAATCATGTCTATAGGACTTAATGGTTCCAACACGTCTTAATTCTATATACAACCTAATCAGAAATCTATTTGTGTGCTTTTCATGCTTATGTTTTGAGGGTACTTGAGCCTTTTATTGTAATTATTGCAGTCCTATCTGTTTTTGATTGTCGCCTAGTTTTATCATTTGAGCAACTGAGTTGAGTCTAGAACTACCAAATAGTAGGTCCAAAGCCTCCTGGACCTTAGGCATGGGACGGGTACCTTATGCATAAGTCACCATCTAGAATTGAATTAGAACGCTTTTAGGTAACCATATTAAACATAGTAATCGGGTAGCAGGAGATGATAGTCTGTCGGCTGAACAATACCTGGCATGGCCTCTTCTCTAGGGCGACCTCGACCTCCCCGACCTCCACTTTGAGCTGCCTGAGGTGGTGGGGTAGCAGGTGGGGCTGGAAGAATAGCTGGAGGATCTGGTGGAAGGCGTGGAGCCTGATAAATCTGAGGGGGTGCACCCTGATAAGTCTGAGGTGGTGCACCCCTCCTCGCTCTGGGGAAATCTCTGATTACATGATGAGGGTCTCCAAACTCAAAGCAACCCCTCGGAGGACGTGACGGCCGCTACTGACTCTGAATTGGCCTGCTAGGCTGACCAGTGATAGCACCTCGAGCAAGAGGCACCTGAGATACTGGTGGTGCATAATAAGGCTCCTGAGGTCTGGGAGGAGCTGGAATACCGCTGGCTGCTGGAAGAGCTGAATGAACAGGGAGACTCACAAAACCCCTACCATAACGTGTTGCTGGTGCACGGGCTCCTGAAAAATGACCAGTCTCTCGAGACCTCTTGGCCTCTCTCTCCTCCCTGTCCGGGGCTAACATAGTCTCAATCCTCCGGGCAATACTCACGGCCTGCTGGTATGTAATATAAGTCGCCATCTCTCTGGCCATGCTTGTCCGAATACTGGGGTGGAGTACCTCAATAAAGCGCTGAACCCTCTCTCTAACAGTGACAACCAAAGCTGGTGCATGGAGAGCCAAATCGTTGAAACGGACTGCATACTCTGACACAGTCATGGCACCCTGGCGTAGATTCTCAAACTCCGCACGCCAAGCATCCCTGAAGCTCTAAGGGACAAAATCAAGTAAGAACATCTCGGAAAACTGAGCCCAAGTAAGTGAAGCTGCCTCGTCCGAGCTACTAAGCTCAAAGGCAGCTACCACTGATAAGTTGATACCCTTAGCTGGAAAGCAATGAAACAAACCCCACTCGTCTCCACAATACCCATAGTGTGGAGAATGCGATGACACCCCTCAAGAAAACCCAGGGCGTCATCTAAAGCTAGTCCTCTGAACTCAGGTGGGTGGTACTTCTTGTACCTCTCAAGTCAGAGCTGCTCTGGCTCAGGAACAGCTATCCTAGTCTTATGCTGAGCTGGAGCTACTGGGGGCATAGGAATATACTCTGGGACCTGCCCAATATGAACTCTCTGCTCAGGAGTACGAGTCGCGGGAGTCTGTGTCCCTCCTCCGGCCTGGGATGTAGCTGGAGCTATCGGGAGTAGATCCGTCTGAGACAGAGTACTGAAGGCACTGAAGAACTGGGCCAATGTCTCCTGGAGGTCAGGAGTAACAGTAGGGACCTACTGTGCCCCTCCAACTATAGCTTCTGGGGGCTCCTCTACCTCTGCTCTTGCCGGTGCTCAGGCTGCACCGCATGCTCGTCCCCTGCCCCGACCCCTACCTCTGGTGGCTCTAACTGGGGGCTCGGGTGCCTGGTCATCAGTACGTCTGGTACGGGTATGAACCATCTGCAAGCAAGAATAGAGTAGAGTTTAAGAATTTGATGACAATAACTAGCACGATAAGGAATTCCAAAGAATTTGATTGTTCTTAACAGTTACATAGCCTCCCGAAGATAGATACGGACGTCTCCACATCGATCCGTGAGACTCTAATAAATCGGCTTGTGACTTGTGACTCCTATGAACCTAGACGCTCTGATACCAACTTGTCACGACCCAATTTACCCTCCGAAAGTTATCGTGACGGCACCTAGTCTCTATGACTAGGTAAGCCTAGAATTTGCAGGAAATAACAGAATCTATAAAATAAAGACAGAAAGAATATAAAATAGATATAATGTAGCTACTCAGCATATACAGTTTTACTTCCCAAAACCCGAAATGTCACCACAGTCACAAGCTCTTTAAAAAATATGGCTCTATATAATGAAACAACGGGAAAATGTACAAGTCTTTCTATGCTTATGCTAGAGTAGAACGGGACTCGTGGGATTCTGCGGACACGGCAGAATTACCTCGCGGTCTCCTGGATGCTGGTAGACAACTCCTAGCCACAATACTAAGTGCTGGTACCTGGATCTGCACATGGGGAAAACATGCGCAGGAAAGGGCGTGAGTACTCCACATTCGGTACTCCGTAAGTGCCAAGCCTAACCCCAGTCAAGTAGTGA
Source organism: Nicotiana knightiana (assembly GCA_005239525.1). Taxonomy (NCBI): domain Eukaryota; kingdom Viridiplantae; phylum Streptophyta; class Magnoliopsida; order Solanales; family Solanaceae; genus Nicotiana; species Nicotiana knightiana. The sequence goes on along the minus strand of ML390439.1, from coordinate 139,771 downwards.
CGAGGTCAGGTGGAGGCCCTACTGAGTTTGTAAAACAAGTCAATATACAATTTTAAAATAGTGAAAGATAGACAAGCAATGATAAACAGGATTAACGAAAATGGAAAGATTTAATAACATAAAGAGAGCCCTCGGCTCAGCACGGCATATGTCTCAACAATAAATGTGCAATGCAGTACACGGGGAAAGCTCCCGGATCTCAGTCCATAGTCCCAATTTAAATATGCTATGAAGTACAGGGGGAAAGCTCCCGGATCTCTATCCGTAGTCCCAATTTCAATATGCATCTCAGTACCGGGGGAAAGCTCCCAGATCCCGGTCCGTAGTTTCAATTTAAATATGAATGCAGTACAGGGGGAAAGCTCCCGGATCTTGGTCCGTAGTCCCAATTTAAATATGCTATGAAGTACAGGGGGAAAGCTCCCGGATCTTGGTCCGTAGTCCCAATTTAAATATGCAAAGCAGAAGTATGTCAATAATGGCTTAAGTAAACAATCCAGGAAAAACAACAGGTAAGGATAGGGTAAAACTACCTAAGCATGATGTGACTAGTAGCAAATAAGAGGCATTCAAGTCAGAACAGGTAGGCATGCTTACTCTTAAGATATCTACTCAATTAAGATAGGAAGAAGTAATATATGAATAAAAATGAGCGGTTTCATGGGAGTAAAAAAGGATTTTAGCAACAATGACCCGTACACGCACTCGTCACCTCGCGTACACGGCGTCCACATAATAAAAATCAGTACAAAATGCCTAAGGGAAAGTCCCCAACACAGAATTAGGCAAGCCACTTACCTGAACTGCACTAATCAACTCAATACCAAGATCTTGCCAAGAGTATCAGACTCTAGTTGGCCTAAATCTATTCAAATTGATAGCACGGTGTAAATATCACTTAAAGGGAACAAGATAGCTAATTATTTATAAGCTAGTATGCGAATTTAGAAAATTCGCCCAAAAAGCCCCTGGGCTCACGTCTCGGAATCGGGTAAAATTTATATTTTCCGGATATCCATTCACTCACGAGTCTAACCATATAAGAATCTCTCAAATCGTAGGTCAAATACCCAATTAAAACTCAAAAATTCGGTCTATGAAGTTCATCCCATTTTCCCCTTAATTTTCCAAATTAAAGGTTGAATTTAAGATTGGAATCATGGAATTTGATGTACAAGGGATAGAAATCACTTACCAAGTTACCCAAGTTCAAAATTCTTCAAAAATCGCCCTTCCCGAGCTCTCAAATTCGAAAATATGAAAATGGCATAAACCCTCGGATTTGGGGTTTTAATATTCTGCCTAGGTATTTGCCTTATGCGATCGCGTACAATTAGTCGCGATCGCAGAGAGTAATGAAACACGCGCCTAAAATTCCTTCATCGTGATCGCGATTAAAGGTCTACGATCACGGACTTTTTGACCCTACAGCAATGCGATCGCGTCTGAGGCCACGCGACCGCATAGAGCAAAAACTGCACCTCCCCCAGCCTTAGGATACCTTACGCGATCGCGATCCTGGGCGTGCGATCGCGGAGACCAACTTACCTGAACCATGCGATCGCAGCTGGACTTGTGCGATCGCAAAGCACAATATCTGACCACCTCAACCTAACACTACGCGATCACGGACTGATTCACGCGATCGCAGAGAACACTTATCTGTTGCTAAAAAACCAGCAAAAGACTTAGGCCAAAATATGCCCGTTTGGGCTCCAAAAACACACCAGAGGCCCTCAAGACCTCAATCAATCCTACCAACCAACCTTAATACCTTATTCAAACTTGGTCGAACCTTAAAAACACATCTCATAACATCAAAATCATCAATTATGCATAGTTTCAAGCCTAAGAACTTAGGAAAATTCTAGAATTCACATCCGACGCCGAAACACGTCTAAACTCATTCGAATGACCTCAAATTTTGCAAACAGGTCATAAACAACATTACGGACCTGCTTCCACTTTCATAAATCCATTCCGAGTCCGATACCAAAGTCTCACCTATCGGCCGAAATCGCCGAAATTCTAACTTTCGCCAATTCAAACTTAAATCCACAACCAACCTCGAAAACACATTCCGAGCACGGTCCTAACCCCGAAAACACCCAAAAAAGCTAATGAAGTCGAAGAAATCCCATTCTGTATCCGTCTTCACACAACTCTAGCTACGGCCAGATTTTTAAAGCTAAATTCCACATTTATGGACTATGTGTCCAAAATCACCCCGGATTTCATCACTCAATGCACCGACAAGTTCGAATAACATAAATAGACATGGGAGAAATTGTAAATAGGGGATCGGGGCACAAAATTCTTAAAACAACCGGCCGGGTCATTACACATATGGTGAGGATACGCACTATGGAATCCGACAATCAGACACTCGCGCCCCTTGCTAGGACAGCAAGAGGTTAAGGCCAGAGGAGAGGCCGATGATGGGCACATGGTGCAGCCAAAGAACTTTCCCGAGATGCGACAGAGGAGCCACCAGTAGCTCCATTTGGGTGATATGGACCTGAGGTGCTTGTTGCCACCCCAGTACTTCAGGAGAACCTCGCTATGTTCTTGAGCATGCTCGTTACCTTAGCACAGGAAAAGTTGATTCAACTTGCACCATCCACATCTCAGGTTGGGGGAGGAGCACAGACTCCCATGACCCCTACCCCAGAACAGCGGGTCCAGGTTGATCAGGTTCTAGAAGTTATATCGGTACAACATGTTGCTCCGATTCGGCCTGTGGTTAGGGAAGCAACTTTCGAGTAGGAGCAGCTTAGGCTCGAGAGGTTCAAGAAGTACCACCCTCCTACTTTTAGTGTTTTAACTTTAGAGGACGCATACGATTATTCTTGAGGAGTGCCACCGTATTCTCCGCACTATGGGTATCGCGAAGTCGAGAAACTTTGCTTTCACTACTTTCTAGTTGTCTGGAGCATCATACTAGTGATGGCGAGTGTACAAGGAGGGTAGCCTAGCCGAGGAAGATTCACTTGCATAAACTCGATTTTCAGAGTTATTCTTGAGAGAGTTTGTTCCTCAAACCTTTCGGGATGCATGGCACACAGAGTTTGAGCAATTGCGCTAGGGTACTACGACAATGTCGTAGTATGCTGTATGATTCAGTGATTTGTCTAGACATGCACCTGCCTTGGTTTCTACAATCAGAGAGCGAGTCTATCAATTTATCAAGGGGCTTAACTATGGTATTGGATTTAGCATGGCTAGAGAGTTAAATATAGATGCTCCATATCAACAGGTGGTTGAGATTGCAAGGAGGTTGGAGGGTATGCGGGCCCTGAGAGAGATGATAGGGAGGCCAAGAGGCCTCATAGTACGAGAGGATTTAGTGGTGGTCACGTTGCAGCTACATCCCGTCATTGTAGAGCCTATGTGAGCTGTCCAGTTCATTCAGCACTTCCAACTTTTAGCGGTGCTCTGGTTGTTCCGACGTCTCAGGTTGCGCACTTTGCTCAGCCACTTTCTAGTGTACCTCTTTCACGGGGTGCCTTCAGCGTTCAGTCCGGCCGACTAGGCCTAAGCTAGTCCCATCAGTCACGCCCACCGAGAGATTGCTTTGAGTATAGTGCTACCCTCCACATGGTTAGAGACTTCCCCAAACTTAGGAGATGTGCACCTCCATAGGCTACTCCAGCTCCACGGATTCTGCCAGGTCCACAGACATCTCAGGCCATAGTTATTTGCGGTCAGGTTATCACTAGCGGAACACTCGAGATCCAGATATTCTGAATACTGCCTCTAGTACTTGGTATGGCCACTACGAGTTCCTCATGATTTCATTTGGGCTGACCAACGCACCCGTAGCACTTATGCAACTTATGAATGACATATTTCAACCTTATCTTGATTCATTCATCATTGTGTTTATTGATGATATCTTGGTGTACTCCCTCAATCTGGAAGATCATGAGCATCACTTGAGGATCGTGCTCCAGACCTTAAGAGAGAATAAGTTGTATGCAAAATTCCCAAAGTGTGAATTCTTTCTTGATTCGGTGGCATTTTTAGGTCATGTGGTGTCTAGTGAGGGGATTAAGATAGATCCGAAGAAGATTGAAGTAGTGCATAGTTAGACCAGACCATCTTCAGCCACTGAGATCCAGAGTTTCCTTGGTTGGGCGGGGTATTATTGTCGTTTCATAGAGGGTTTCTTATCTATTGCCGAACCTACCACTAGGTTGACTTAGAAGAGTGCTCCATTCACATGGCCCGAGTAGTGTGAGGCAAGCTTTCAAAATCTCAATACTGCTTTAACTACAGCCCCAGTGTTGGCGTCACCTACAGACCTCGGGGTCGTATAATGTGTATTGGGATGCGTCACGTGTTGGCCATGGCGCAGTGTTTATGCAAGATGGTAGGGTGATTGCTTATGCATCTAGATAGCTAAAGACCCATGAAAAGAATTATCTAGTCCATGACTTGGAGTTGGCAACGTTCATGCATTGAATATCTGGCGGCATTATTTGTATGGTGTCCCTTGTGAGGTCTTTATCGACCACCAGAGTCTACAACATCTGTTCAAACACAAAGATCTTAACTTGTGTCATCAGAGGTGGTTAGAGTTACTTAAGGACTATGATATCACCATTATATATCATCCCGGGGAGGCCAATGTGGTGGACGATCCCTTGAGTCTAAAGGTGGAGAGTTTGGGTAGTTTAGCATATCTACAGGCAGCGGAGAGAACATTAGCATTGGAGGTTCAGACCTGTGCCAACTAGTTTGTTAGATTGGATATTTTGAAGCCCAGTTGAGTTCTTGCCTGCGTTGTTTCTCAGTCTTCCTTGTATGACTGTATCAGAGAGCGCCAGTATGACGACCCTATTTTCTTTTCCTCAAGAACACAATTCAGCAAGGCTATGCCTGAGAGGTTACTATTAGAGATGACAGTGTATTTTGTATGTACGACCGGTTATGTGTGCCTAATGTGTATGGTTTGCATGAGTTGATTCTTTAGGAGGCCCACAGTTCTCGGTACTCCTTTCATCTGGGTGCTACTAAGATGTATTAGGACTTGAGGCAGCACTATTGGTGGAGGAGGATGAAGAAAGACATAGTGGGATATGTATCTTGGTGCCTAAGTTATCAGTAGGTTTGTATGAGCATTAGAAGCCAGGCGGTTTGCTTCAACGACTTGAGATTCCAAAGTGGAAATGGGAGCGTGTCACCATGGACTTCATTGTTGGGCTCCCATGGACTAAGAAGAAGTTTTACACGGTATGGGTGATTGTGGACATGTTGACCAAGTGGGCTCGTTTCATTCCGGTAGTGACTTCATATTCTTCAAAGCAGCTGGCTCAGGTTTATACCCGCGAGATTATCCAACTTCATGGAATACCGGTATCCATCATCTTTGACTGGGATATGCAGTCCACATCGCATTTCTAGAGAGTTGTACAACGTGATTTAGGCACAAAGGTTGAGTTGAGTACAATATTTCACCCTCAGACGGACAAACAATCTGAGCGCACTATTCAGATACTGGAGGATATGCTTGGAGTCTGTGTTATGGATTTCAGAGGTGCTTGAGATCAGTTCTTTCCACTTGGGGAGTTTTCCCATAACAACATCTACTAGTCGAGTATTCAAATGGCTCCCTATGATGCCCTATATGGGAGACAATGGCGTTCTCTAGTTGGGTGGTTTGAGCCGAGAGAGGCTATGTTATTAGGCACAGATTTGGTTCGGGGTGCTTTAGAGAAGGTTAAGATGATCCAGGATAGAATTTGTACAGACCAATCTAGATAGAAGGGTTATGGGATCCGAAGGTTTGCGTTGTTGCATTCATGTTTGGAGAGCGAGTCTTGCTCCAAGTTTCACCCATGATGTGATTAGGTTCTGGAAGAAGGGCAAGTTGAGCCCTAGGTATATCAAACCTTTTAAGATCCTTGAGATGATTGGAGAGGTGGCCTACAAGCTTTCTTTGCTACCTAGTTTATTTGCGCCCGGTGTTCCATGTCTCTATGCTTTGAAAGTATTGTGGTGATTCGTCCCATGTTCTAGACTTTAACACAGTCCAATTGGATAAGTATTTGACTTAAATTGAGGATCCTGTGGAGATCTTGGACATACAGGTCTAGAAGTTAATATCAAAAGATATTGCTTTAGTGAAGTTTCAGTAGAAGGGTCATCCAGTCGAGGAGGCGACCTGGGAGACCGAGCAACATGCATATTCATTATCCTCATACATTCACCACTTGTGGTGTTCGTTCCGGGAAGCTTTCGGGTCGATTTAGACCCTTGATTATTGACTTAGAAGTTTAAATAAGAAAATGTTGACCAAACTTTGACTTTTCTGAATGACCCAAGAACTGTATTTTTATGGCTCCAATAGCTTCATATCGTGATTTCGGACTTGGGCGTGTGACCAAAATTTAATTTGGAAGTACGTAGGTTGACTTATGTTGATTTGCCGAAATTTGGCTATTTGAAGTTGAAATGCTTGACCGTAAGTTGATTTTTAGCTATCAAGCTCGAAATATGATTTTGGGACTCGGAATAAGTACTTTTTTATATTTAGAATTGTCTTCAAAATTTAGTGTCGTTTGGAGTTGATTTAATAGGATTCAGACGTTTAGTTGTAATTTTAGAAATTTTTGAACTTTACTTTGGAATTCACGTGTTTTAGTGTTCAATTCATAGTTTAGATGTTATTTTTGTGTTTTGATTGCACGAGAAAGTTTGTATGATTTTTTTAGACTTGTGTGGATATTTTGGTTGGAGCACTGAGGGCTCAAATGAGTTTCAGACATGTTCTAGAATGGTTTTGAACTGAAATTTGACTACTGGTGCTCAGGCATCGCAATTGTGAAGGTGACAATGGGGGCTTAGTTATCTCCTCTTTGCATTTGTGAAGTTTTCCCAGATTTTGCCTTGGTTCGCAATTTCCAAACTCCCAGCTTCACAATTGGAAAGCCTTTTCTCGCAAATGCGAGGTTGCATGATGTTGTCAAGGTTCGAAAATATGAGCCCTGGTCCGCAATTGTGAGGTTTCACAAATGCGGACCCAGTTTCGCAAATGCGACATCTACATTTGGTTAAAGGGATGGGAGACGGAATTTTGAACTCATTCTCTCATTTCTAAACCCTAGACTCGGTAAGAGGCGATTTGAAGAGGGGATTTTTCCTACAAACCTTGGGTAAGTGAATCTAATCCATTTCTAATCATATTCCATCAACATGTCTTAGATTTTAACTTCAAAGTCATGTGAACCAAAGTCATAATTTGTGAAAATTTGTGAAGATTTCTAAAAATAAGAAATTGAGTTTGAGAGTCGATTTGGACTCGAATTTTGAAACAAATCACATATATAAACTTGTGGGGTCATGGGTAGACGGAATCTACCATTGGACCTACGTTTTGACCGGATGAGACTCGGGTTTAAATTTTGTTGGCTATTTGGGAAAAGTGTAAAGATCTTTGATTCATCTACTGCAAGTGAATTCCTTAGAATTTTTTGATGGTATTATGTCGATATTGTTTAGATTTGAGTCTTGTGGAGGTAGATTTTAAGGAAAAAGCTATTTTTTAGTGTTGAATTAGCTTAGTTGATGTAAGTTTCTTTCCTAACTTCATGTTGGAGAACTATCCCTTAAGATTGGTATTGTTTGATTCAATTATGCTTAGTAAAATCCGTGTATGCAAGGTGACGAGTGGGTATACGGATTGTACGTGGTATTTGATCAGTTTAGGCTACTTAGAGTATTTCCATGATTTAATTGAATGCCATATAATGTTCTAGTTCTCTCGACCAATCTATCCTTACTTGTGTTAGTCTATTCTTACATGCCTCAAGTGATTTCGTTAATGCTTGTTCTACCTCCTAGTTGATAATTTGCTCTCATGATTTAGTTGAACTTGCTTGCCTCTTTTATTGTCACACGTTATCTTTTCATTTTTGATTATCATTATTTGACGTCATTATACATGTTATCCCTTTCGTTGTTTATTATCATTAATTGAAGTTATTGTTCATGTTACCTCTTTAATTGTTGATTACCATTACTTGAAGTTATTGTTCATGTATGGTTCATGTTATCTCTTTCATTAGTGACTCCCATTATTTGAAGTCATTTCTACACATTATCTCTTCCATTGTGAATTATTCTTATTTAACATTGTAGTATGCATTGTCTCTCATTGATGAGTTATTGGTGTTGAAGTGGTGAAAGTTGTTATCACGTTGAAGCAGAATTTTTATTGTTGAAACATATCCCTTTTGAGTAGTTTACATTCATTGTTGTTGTTGATATTCTTGTACATGTTGTGGTGGATCCATGTTCGTTTGTTGTGGAAATGTTGATATTGTGGATTGTTGGAAAATTATAATATATGGGCACATGTGGTGTGAGTTATTATTGTAATGTGATATTGACGCGCATGCGACTGTATAAGGCTTGGGGTTGATGTACATACGGTGGTATAAGGTGGGACTTATGTGCGTGTTTCTTGTAGGGGAACTACGTGAAGTCATGTAGTGTCATAAGGTGGGATAAAGTGTGTGTAGCTGTTTTAGAGGGAATACCTCAGTTGTGATTCCTGATTATATGTGGTGGTAACTCGCTTGTGGTTTCATTATATATAAGACGGTACCTCATTTTTGTTTATTTCATGTTGCAAAGAGTTTTAGTGGGAATGTTTCTTGTTGTTTCACTCTTTATTGTTCTAGCAGCTGTTATCCGTCTACGATCATTGCAGTTCTCTTTAGTTGCTTCTTTCATGATATCACCATGTTTAATTTCCAGTATTAGTTCATGTAACTATCTTGCTTTGTATCAGTTATTTCTACACTTTCCATTATATATTCATATTACATTTTCATACTACTTATTTATATCTTAGTAGGTGTATTGACCTGGCCTCGTTACTGCTCTATTGAGGTTAGGCTTGATACTTACTGGATACAATTGTGGTGTACTCATACTACGCTTCTGCATATTTTTGTGCAGACCCAGGTACGTCTGCCCGTGCCGTACGCTAGAGTTGATTGAGTTTCTTCTTGGGAGACTTCAAGGTATACCTGCTCCACGTCCGCTGGCCTCGGAGTCACCTTCCCTTTTAATTTGTTTACTATTGTAGTTATTTCAGAAAATGATGTAGTAGTTATACTAGTCTTACTCTATACATCATATGCCTCAGTTCTACCAATTTTGGGGAGTGTATTGTTGTGATGATGTTTTGTATCAGAAGGTTATATCAGTTATTCAACTTTGTTTTAGCATTTTGATAATTGTTTCTTCCAAGTTATTATTATTTGTTAGGCTTGCCTAGTCATAGAGACTAGGAGCCAGCACGACATCCTAAGGAGAAAAATTCGGGTCGTGACATTTCTTGAGAGGAACCTTAAAATGAGCAATTAAAACACTTAGGATAAAGCCATAGGGAATGACATGAGTTTTACTACCACAAACAACCTTATGAAGGAGTTGGATTATGAAGTGGCTAGTTGATCTACTTCCTTCTATACAAGAACTCCATAAGGACCAGGTCCATAAAGATAGCAATCTGCCTTCTCTCTTGCTCCAAGTCTCTATCAGCAAATTTCCTAGTGATGACCAGTGAGGTGGGAAGATTCTCTAGACTAGGCCACTTCAACTTTTTGTAGTCATTATATCCTTCAACAGGTATACCAAGAATCTCCCCGGTCTCTTTATCATCAAAGTCTACCTTCACTTCGTTCACCTCACTATTGACCCTTCTATTTGCAATCTCAGAATTTGCAAAGAATTCTACAATCTCAACCTTGGCCAACCTTCTTTCTAACTAAAGGACCATGCCCTTCTAACCTTCTCCAATTTCTCTAGCAGCAGCACCATGCCTTCCTCTTTTAAATCACTAAGAAGCCTCCCCTTCAGGATAGTTCTTTTCTGGAACTTCACCACTTTGTCTTTGTCCTCATCAGTCTCGTCTTCTTCACTTTCTTCCTCTACAATTTAAATTTTTCTTGACTTCCTGGCAGACCTGGTTCTTTTGTATATAACAGAGTCCTCTATTGCAATGGACTTTTCTGGGGACTTCTTCTTATAAGGCTTTCTCTTTTTAGCACTGGGAGTCACAACCTCCGGCTCCTCTACCACATCCTCATCATGAGGGACAAGGTCCATCTCCTCTATCTCAATATCTTAACTCATTTCACCAACCTTCTTCTTACCTTTAGCATCAGCCTTCTTTGCACTTTCAGCTAAGGCCTTTTGTAGGTCGGCCTCACCCTAATTCCTATACCTCCTTGTAGTTCTTCCTCATGTGGGAGGAGTCTCTACAGAGATAGAAGAGGCAGCCTTTCTCTTTTTACCCCCATTTCCTTTCCAAGGATCTTAACTCCTGAACTTTTCTTCTTCTTTGGATTGTAACTATCGAATACTTTCTTCAGTGGGTTATGAAGGGGCTCCTTCCTAGACAGAACGGGCTATTGGAACCTTTTCCTCAACCTGACCAGCCCCTCCACTACAGTAGCATACCTAAACCCACTACCTACTCTCTTCCTCATCAGTACTCTCCTCACTATGCAACACCATTGATCTTGTTTCTTCTGTGAGACCAACAAGAGTGGGTGCGCATCACCATTTCTCCTCAACACCCTCACTCTCCTTTTCATTTCCCTTTTTATTTTTACAACTAATTTTTCCAGACTCAGTAGTTTCTACACCCGCATTTGTACCAACCAAAACAACTCTTTTCTCAAGCTTTCCAGTTACTTCAGAAAAGATCTCAGAACTTTTTAACCCAGAGGTTACTTGTCCAGTTTCAAATGAAACTGGTTCTTCCCCCTCAATCACAGACTCGAATGACTCATTAGGTTTTTAGGGTTCTTTTGCTTGGCTAGCTTGCAATTGCTCATTCAGTTTCTTGGTATGTGCTCTACTAGCCAATATTTTTCATGCAAGCATCTTGAAACGGTGTTTCTTGGGGGTTTGGGTGGTTGAGGGAGTGGGTGAAGGTTGTGGGGAAAGGTATTTTCAGTGTTCTTGGTGTTTTCTGGTAAGTTTGCCATTGGATCAGTGTAGGTAGATGAAGAAAGTTGAGAGTGTTTTAGGTTTTAGAGACTTTGGTCTTTAGAAAATAAGAGATGAGAGAGGGAGGTAAAGTCAGGTCAATTTAAAAAGGGAAGAGTTGAGTGTATAATGACACCTTTTGAAGTGTAGAAGTCTAATAACATTGGGAGTTTCAATTTGAAAAGACATTGGACTTTTTCCCAAATATTTTGGCAACTATGGCGTGTGGGTTTAGGGGTGAACCGATTTGTTTGTAATTGATTGGTTCAAAAGTAGTTTAGGATAATGTGAGACTCTCTTAAGATCATGATCCATACACAATTATTTCAAATTATGTGGAGCGTAGAATACATACCTTTTTTAGCTCAATGAACCAGGTTTTCACTGAAAGTTCTCTTGTGTATGACTGATTTTTTCCAAGAGATTAAGAATAATATCATTAGAAATCAGTGAGACATTTTAGTATATGGAATGAGAGTATACTAATAATAGTATGAGATTGAGCAATATCTAATCTAATAATTTACAAAATTTACAAATTATCTAACCAATCATTGAGTTAGAACCAGTTTTTTAGGTGATCTTAATTATCCCTAATTCTAACATGTTCCTTTCAAATTAATCTCTACTCAAAGCTTTTGTGAAGATGTCAGCTATTTGTTAATAAGTAGCACAAAATTTTGCAGTGATTAAACCCTTTTCAAATATATCCCTCTGAAAATGATGCCTAAACATCTATGTGCTTATTTGTTTTATGATGGACAGGGTTCTTGGTCATGTTGATTGCACTAGTATTGTCACAAAATATATGGATACAACCTACTTCAATTAAAAAGTCTGTAATTGTTTTTTAATCCACAACAATTGAGCACAACATGAGGTAGCAGCCACATACTCAGCTTCAACAGTAGACAAGGCCACAAAGTTTTTCTTTATGGTGGACCAAGACACAAGACATGAGAAACTATGTTGTACCTGAAGTACTATTATATATATAAGAAAACTCGCATAATCAGCATCAACATATACTACTAAATAAAAATTACAACCTTTTAGATACCACATGCAAAGGTTAGTTGTGTCTTTTAAGTATCTCAAGATCCTCTTGACTGCCTTCAAGTGAGCTTCCTTTGGATTTGCTTGAAATCTAGCACAAAAGCCTACAACGAAAAATAATGTCAGGTCTACTAGCAGTGAGATTAACAAAGAGTCAATCATTCCCCTATACATTTTCTGATAAACAAATGAACCAGGTTCATCCAAATCCAATTTCATGGTTGTTGCTATAGGAGTGTCAATTTTTTCGGAATCTTCCATCCTAAACCTTTTTAGCAGTTCTTTCACATACTTTTGTTGATGGATCATAGTTCCATTTGAATATTTTTTAATTTTGTAAGCTTAAAAACAAATTAAGCTTACCCGGCATACTTATTTCAAATTCACTCCCCATTAACTTAGCAAACTCTTTACTTAACCTATCAGTAGTTGCTCTAAAGATTATATCATCAATATATATTTGAACAAGCAAAAGATCTTTACCTTTTTCTTTCAACAAAGTACTATCAAATTTACCTCTCTTATAGCCATGCTCAAGGAGGAATTCGTACTATCTTTCTTACCATGGTTTTGGAGCTTGATTGATCCCATAAAGTGCCTTGTCAAGTTGTACACATGCTCAGGACATTCCTTGTTTTCAAAGATAGTAGGTTGCTTAACAAACACTTCTTCCTTTAGATACCATTGATGAAGGCACTCTTGACATCTGATGGAGAGTGAGTTTCATGTAAGTAGGAAAGGCTATAATGAGTCTAATTACTTCCAATCTTTCAATTGGAGCAAAATTTTTATAATAGTCTATGTCCTCCTCTTGACTCTATCTCTGAACCACTAATCTTGCCTTGTTCCTTGTAATTGTTCCTTCTTCATCAATTTTGTTTCTGAAGACCCATTTAGTGTCAATCATTGTTCTTTCCTTGGCTCTTTTTACCGTATGTCAAACTTGACTTCTCTCAAATTGGTTGATTTCATCTTTCATTTCATTGCATTCACCTAATTTGCATCCTACAAAGCCTCAGAAACATTTTTAGGTTCGATAAGAGATAAAAAAGCATCAAAAGCACAGAGGTTCTTTAAAGAAGATTTGGTTTTGATTCCAGAGGTTGGATCAGTGATTATATTCCTAATGGGATGAGAACTTTGATACTTATAAGGTTTCTCAACCAATTATTTTTCTCTAGATGTTCCTTCAATGTTTTGTTTCTTAAGAACAGGTTCATGGACAGGTTCCCTCGAGGTTTGAGGATTAGTTCCTCCTGTCAGGTTACTCTAGTTGGAAGGACCTGTTCCATCACATGTTTCTTCCCGTGATGCAGCTTCAAATTGGACTATTGTTTCAACATTTGAATTATTTTTCAACCCAATCTCTTCATCATCTTGTTCCGGTCTAAGAAAGAATGTTAGTTTCATCAAAAACAACATGTACACATTCTTCTACACACATAGTTCTTTTATTTTATATATTATAATCTTTACTATGTGAAGAATATCCCAAGAATACTCTATCATCACTTCTAGGATCCAACTTTTCTAGGGAGTCATTTCCATTATTGTGCACAAAGCACTTGCATCCAAATGTCCTAAGATGGGATATATTTGGCTTTCTCCCTTTAAGTAAATCGTAGGGAGTCTTCTCAACAAGAGGTCAATTCATGCACCTATTTATGATGTATCATGGAGTGTTCACAGATTCTGCCCACAAGTTATGAGGTAATTTACTAGCAAGTAACATAGTCCTAGCCATATCCTCCAAAGTCCTATTATTTCTTTCAATTACTCCATTTTTGTTGTGGAGTACTAGGAGCAGAGAAATTATGATCTATGCCATGCTCATCACAAAATTGAAAAAATTTAGCATTCTCAAACTCAATACCATGATCAAACCTAAGTGATGCAAGTTGATTACCTAGTTGTTTCTGACTTTTCCTAACAAGTGAAGTGGACATGTCAAATGCTTCATATTTAGATGTTAAAAACATTGTCCAAGTAAACCTAGAGTAATCATGAACTAGCACCATAACATATCGTTTACCACCTCTGTCCATCGTCCTCATTGGTCCATACAGATCCATATGGACCATTTCCATTAACCTATAGTACTCATTATTTTCTTACTTTTGAATGAGGATCTTAAATGCTTCCCTGTTGCACAAGCCTCACAAATTTTATCTTTCTTGAACTTAATGTTAGGCAGCCCTATCACCAAGTCCTTGGAGACTAGTTTGTTGAGTTGACTCCGACTTGCATGTCCAAGTCTCTTATGCCAAAGGAGGGGATCACTGTCTAACACACTTAAACAAGTGAGTTCATTGTCTCAAAGTGTGGACAGATTCACCACATATATATTATTCACTCCTTTTCCCTGCAAAACTATCTTGTCAGTGGTAAGATTTATCACAAAGCATTTTGTAGAGGTGAAAGCAACAATGTTTCCTCTATCAGGCAATTGTCATACACTTATCAAGGTGTATTTCTTTCCATCTATAAGGTATAAATTCTCAATAATGTTAGAATCATATTTACCTACCTTCTCAACTCTATTGATCTCACCTTTCTTTTCATTTACAAAGGAGACATTGCCTCCTTTAAGGTCCTCAAGTAAAAGGAGCTGGTTCTTGCTTCCTGTCATGTGCTCTGAACGACCATTATTAATGTACCATATTTGGCTGATCTCCTTCACTTGGACCTGTAAAAGGAAATAAGGGGTTAGTCATAGGAACCCAAATTAGTTTGGGTCCCTTTCTCTAGGCAAAAGGATTACTCAAATTCTTTTAGCCTAACTTGGTAGCCGATTTTTCTCTGGAACAAAATTTTTGTCCTTTTGACTTGCCTTTTATTTTCAGTGCATTCACTCTTATAGTGACCAGCGTTACCATAGTGAGTGAAAATATTATTCTTAGGAACTGTGAGGTACTTCTTTTGGGGTCCCATTTAGGTGCAGAGTTCTCAAAGCCAAGTCCGCTTATGTTACTACTATGGTGTTCTTGTAGCCATAAAAGTTCATCAGAGGACTTGTTCCATATACATGTTCTATCTAGCTCATGCTTAACCTTATTCAAGTCCTCTTTCAAAAGTCCTACTTATTCATATCTTTTATAAAACTCATCTCTACCATACCTATTTTTTCTTCTAGTGTGAACTATGTGTTACTAGTTATCTCTTTACCTGTTCCTAACTCCAATTTTTTTTAAAAAAAAATTAATTGACTAGGACTTATTCCTAGGATTAGTTTTATAGATTTTAAATTAACAAATTCACCATCGAAGGGGGACATGAACCTTACCTCCAAACCTATGGTGGATAGCCAATTGATTATCCAAAAATGATAACCAATTCGATCATGTACAATTAACTAGGTTGGACCTATAAGATGGTACCATATGCCTTTCCATATTTGGTAGGCATATGGACCCTAAAAACAAGAGTAACCTAGGTGAACTATGCAAACTAGATGGAAGGACTCCTTCAATTTATAGGAGAAACTATATCTAAAAGCTTGGAAAAATTATCCCTAAATGATGTGACAAAAAATAAATATACAACCAAGAATGATGGTTTGTTCCATTACACCAAGAACTTATCTTCATCATATCTTTAGCATTATGAAAGTCAAGTTGAAGAGAAGCAGATAGATGTCCAAAAGGAGAAGAGCAGTGAGTTGTTTGTGTATGGTGTCCCTGACAAAAGAGATGGAGCACTGCATTGATGGTTGTAGCTTCCTGTTGTAGAAATTCTGATGTGCCTAGAACCAGTTCTGAACAGTGTGCTCATATAGCGTGTGAACCAAAGAACTAAATAGGGCATGAGAGACTACCAAAAGTAGTGGCCAGGTGTAATGATTCATGCATCTATCAATGATGTATGACTGTGATGCGTGTATTTGTATTACATGACCAGAAGGGTAGGTCCCAAGAAATTTGATACACTCCCAACAGACTGA
This sequence comes from Nicotiana knightiana, assembly GCA_005239525.1. Classification (NCBI taxonomy): domain Eukaryota; kingdom Viridiplantae; phylum Streptophyta; class Magnoliopsida; order Solanales; family Solanaceae; genus Nicotiana; species Nicotiana knightiana. The sequence goes on along the minus strand of ML390439.1, from coordinate 123,765 downwards.
GCATCTGGGATTCTGATACCACACATTGAGAGAGTGAATAAAAATTATAGACCTAGTTAATGTACCTGCAAAATATAACAAACAAGTTAGCATTAAAAGAGCATAATTGCCCCTCTTCTCGGGAAGCATGACTATGGCACTATAATTAGTGATGAATGGGTGTCGCAGGCTTTGAGTATTACTGCCCTAAGATCTGTTGATGATCAAATAATTAATTTCTCTCAGGTTCTTATGGATTCTGAGACTGGTTATGGTTTTATCTAGGGAGAAGGGAAATGCTTTTAAAAATTGCATGGTGATTTAGTAGTGACTGGTAGCCTGAGTGAGAGCATATGTGAGTTGAGCCCCATCTTAGAGATGGGAGTTATTGATTTTTAAGCTCTCTTTTGTATTGTTTGTGTTGAGAAGTTTGATAATTGGGAGTTGCCATTCTGTTTCTACCCGGTTCAAAGAAGAAACTTGGGCACAAAATGTTGACTAGCAAGTTCTAACTGCATTGCATTAGGTATGGTAGAATGTGTGTGTATGAGGAAGGGCACACTTTTCACCCTTGACCAAACCTCATTAGAGTGAGCATTAATATAGCTAATACCACACACTGAGTGTAGGTACAGAGGTGGAGAATATCATAGGCATTAGTACCTGCAAAAAAGAAAACAGAGTTAGTGAAATAAATATGCTTTTTCTTGTGATTATGAGTGTGTGCTCTCAGGTTCTTATGGCTTCTGAGAAATTTTGGGAGGTTGGATATGTTGGCAGTGAGAAAGTGAAGTATATGATCATGATGGAGGATGTGATTGCTTCTGCAATTGTGAATGAGTGTAGGTGGATGGAAGATATGGGATTGAAGTGAAGTTTGTGTGTTATAGTTGGGATTTTGTGGTGGTAACTGTGGGTGTGATGAGTTGAGCTTCAAGGATTGAGTGTCTATTGGATGTGAAGGGTTCAATTAGATTATCATCCTATGACCTTGAAGGTTTATGATTATCTTATGCTGGTCAAGTGGTATGGTGTAGTGTGTATGCTATTTAGAGACCGTGGTGGTTTTAATCTTTTTCATCTCTATTATAGAAAGGCTCGGCTCAAAACACTAGCCTTTTCCAAACAGATTGAGCATCAGGGATACTAATACCACACCCTGAGAAAGGGCCAATGAATAAGGTAAGCTAAAACCTGCAAAAAAGAAGATAAAGTTTTGAGGAAGTTTGCTATTGTATCATTCTCCTAGAGGGTTTGAATATAGTTCATTTATTTCATAAAGATTCTCTCATATATTATCACAATAATTTGGAAAATTAGGTCTGCTCCCCTAAGTTCGTTTCTGTCATCCATATCTATGTGAGGAACTGGAGGCCATTTGTGGTGGAATTTTGATCCTCATGTTCATTTTGTGTCTGAAAGAAGGAGTGCCAATCTTATCCAGGTAGATCTGTCCCCTTATATCTATAGGTAACTCAGTCATGTTGTGGTAGTGAGCCATGACAGTTAGATTATGACTAACTTTGGATAGAGAATCTGCAAGAAAGTTGTCTTCCCTTTAAACATGTGAGCATTTGAACTCCTCACATTGTCTACAGAGTGCCTTGAGGTTCTGCAGATTAACTTCAAGGCTCCAAGGAGGTTCTACTGAATTGTTGAGCCATTGTATAAGAAGAGCATAATCAGCTTCTACATGGATTTTATTAAAACCATTCTCTAGACCCTGTTGCATTCCCATCACTATTGTTATTATTTCTGCTAGGTTTTTGGTTCCTTCACCTAAAGACTTAGCTAAAGCATGTATAAAGTTGCCCTCAGAATCCTTGATAATGTCCTCGCTCCAATCTTACCTCGATTAGTGAGTGCACTACAATCACTGTTAAGTTTGACAAAGCCACTCTCAGGCTTATGCCATTTCACTTTAAGGATGTTGGCATGAAATTGTAAGTCTTCAACCATGGGATACAGATCACTCCATTTAAACGGTAGGGTAATTAAACCTGAGGAGAAGGTTGACATCAACTTTAATGAAGAAAAGAACTCTGAGCCTTGAGGATTTCATTGCTCCATATTTCACCTACACCTATTCTTTTATAAGTTCCAACGTATAATGATAGGAAGGGTATCCAACAGTAACTTGTGTACCTCATTCTTGCTTTTTTGAATCCACCATTTCACCAGGAGAAAATGGAGAGGCATGTCATGTAGGGGAAATCAGCTGGACCAGTAAAGACTTTCCAGATGGCTTTATCTAAAGGACTCCTACTGAAGATGTGTTCTACTGACTCTGCATATGGTCTGATGCAACACACACATCTAGTGACACTAGGATGCCCAAAAGATATAACTCTATCATAAGTAGGCATCTGAGTGCTCTCCAGTGACAGAATGACCATTTGAAAGGAATCTGTGTATGCCATGTCATCTTGTTGGTGAAGAGAACATGATTCCTTTTCCTAATTATACCCCAAGCAAAATCACGTGTGAAGTTACTAGAAGTAGTGGGAGTCCATGTTGGCTTGTCAGAAGTATGAGGTACGTAGTTAATAGGAACTTGAAGAATTTCTTTGATTTTGTGTGATAGGGCACAAGTATTGAGCTTCTGAATGTTCCAGCTCCTTGAAAACCAAAAGTAAGACACATGAGTGTGGTTAGGGTTACCTCCTTTAATTCTAAAAGTTGCCAAAGGACCTGTGCCTAACCAATTATCCCTCCAGAAACTGGTTGTGCCAGAGTGCAGCCTCCATAGGATGTGAGGTTCAGATTCTTTTTTGTTGATCACCAACTTTTTCTAGGTCTGAAATTGCCTAGAATTCCATTTATTGGATACTGGAAGTGACCTCTTACAGTACTTATCCATCAAAAACACACTCCATAGGGATTGTTTAGCTCTAAAGGACCACCATTGTTTGAATTCCACAGGCTCGAGCACATCAGAACAAGTTCTAAATCAAGTACCTCCTTTCTTAAGTTGATAGGACATTTTCTCCCATAAAGCCCATTGATATTTGTTTCTATCTTTGTCCATACCATAGAAAAAGTTAGCAGCCATTCTCTCAATTTTCTTCATAACCGCTTTAGGAGGTGACACGACTAAGAGAAGATGGATGGGTAGACATTTCAACACATGCTTAATTAGGGTAGCTTTTTCTCCGTAGGAGATCATTCTATCATGCCATCCTCTAATTTTGCTAACTATCTTGGAAATTAATTCATTGAAATGTATGATTCTCTTCCTGCCAATGTAGAGTGGGCATCCAAGGGAAGTGATTCGAGATTCTCTTCTGGTAAAACCTATAATCTGATGAATTTTGTTGACATTGTATTATACACAAGATGGAGTCTTGAAGTGACTCTTGGCCTTATTGATTTTCTGCCCTAAGGTATTTTTATAATCCTCCAAGATCTTCACGATATTCAATAACTCCAATTTTAGATTTTCACATCTAATTTCTAAAACAGTTGTATCAAGTGCATGAACTTGGTTCTTCAACACAACATTTTCATTTTTTAGTTTTACAAGCCTTAAGTTTCAGGTTTTTGCTCTTTGCTTTCAAAATGACACAGTTCTTTGACAACTGTTCCTTTTCATTATTCACATCTTCAGACTCATCAATCAGCTCTAGTAATATTTCAGATAGTCTTTCCTTAGACAAAACCTTAACTTTATCTTTGAGTTGAAAGACACTTACCTCAGATTATTCTTCAAATTCCCGAATAGACATTTGAGCATGTTCATCATTATCATCATCATAATCATCATCATTCGAGCTTTCATATGAACCATCTCCCCAAGCAATAACCATTGCCTTGGTTGATCCTTTGTTATTGCCTTTCTTAGAATGAACATGTTCCTTCTTCTAGTTCCTTTGTTCAGCTCTTTTCTTTTTCCATTCAATCTGCCGCAACAAACAGTTTTTGATTATGTGATCAGGCTTTCCACATTTATTGCATCCATCACTTGCCTGCTTCTCTGGAGCTTTGGCCTTTTGTAGCTTACACTTCTTGAAGAACCCTTTCCTCTCCTTAGGTACTTCTTGAAGTCTTTGGTAATCATTGACATTTCATCATCTTACAAGTCAGAACCTTCAATAATTATGAGAGCCAGACTCCTTTCCTTCTTAGGTACATCCATTTTCATGGTTTGCCTTCTAAGTTCATAAGCTTTGAGATTTACAATCAACTCGTCCCAAGGAAGTGTAACAATATTCTTTAATTCATGAATGGCAATGATCTTGCTTTCCCATATTATTGGTAAAACCCTAGTTAATATCTTCTCAACCCTCTCATCTTCAGGGATAATCCTTCCAGGAGACTTTAGTTCATTTGTCAATGTAGTTGAACCTTGTGTACATCTCCTTATTGGTTTCTCCATCTCTCGTGGCAAAGTTTTTATATAGAGAAAACAGTAAGGTTCCTCTTGATCTTTTCACCTGAGTTGTTCCTTCATGGGCAACTTACAATGTGTCTTATATTTTCTTGGCAGTGGAGCAGCCTTGCATTCGGTTGTACTCATCTGGTACAAGTCCATAGACAAGCTATTTCTTGACTTTGCATTCTTCTCCCACTTCTTCAAGTCCTCAGCATTACAATCAGCTCTTGTCTTTGGAATATCCTCTCCTTCAGCATTTTTCCTCAACGTAGGTAGTGGGCCATCAATAATTATATCTCATAGCTCGTAAGCTCTGCCTGCATGTGATCTCTCATTCTTGTTTTCTACCAAGAGTAGTATTAGCAATTGAAGAGTGGTTTCCTACAAGTGGATTGTCCTTCCCAATTTTTAGGTGGTTTACTCATCTTAATCTTTTACTAAGGTATTACACTCTTCAAGAATAACCTGCTCTGATACCAATTGATGTTTTATACTTCAATACCATACAATAGAGGGGAGGTGATTTATGGTATCCAATTTTCGTGTGCACTGATTTATAGAAGAATTGTTCTTCTATGCATTTCTTAATCTACTATTGCAAAATAAATAATTCATAAAGTAAAGAACAAAAGTATTTTTAGTGAAAAATATTTGGCTCAAAAGAAGAAGAAAACAACCTACTTCCTAGTAGAATTTTTTCAAAAACTTCACTACAACTTAAAGCCAAATAACAATGTTTACAAAACTCTTGTTAACCCAAGGATTACCTCTAGCCCTCGTAGCAACCAGCCACAAGTTGTTGCAATAGATTCAAGTTAACTCTAACTTGAATAATACAACTCAAGTACCTGTTACAATTTGTTTCTAAGAAAGCTGAAAGATACAACTCAAAAGCCCTACTACAATTGAACTAGAATAAAAGACATGCACATGAAGTTGGTTCTTCTATTTGGTTCATGTATCTTCAGGTCCGCACTTCTTGAAACACACAGGAATTGCTTGCAAAATGCCTTGCTATTTTGCTCTCAATTCTTGCTTAACTTCAGCGTGTGTGCGTCACATGTAAAAGAGAACACAACTGACATATATATATATATATTGTTAGTAGAATTAGGATTAACTAGAAAGCATATGCTTTACTCTTCCTTGGTGGAAGAGTTCTAGTTAGCTTCAATCTCTAACTCTTTCCTTATCTATTATAAAGTTCTCTTTAAGTAAGGAGTACTGCTCCTTATAGATTATGCAAGCTTTTCGTATATGGATTATCAGATATAATCACTTATACTTATCTCTTGCATGTTCACGGCTTTTGTTAGAATTTGAATGTGCTTTGTATACACTATCCATGGACCTGCTTCATGTCTGTATTCATTTGTCAATCATCAAAATCAAAATCATTCGACCAACAGAATTGTTAACGATAAATGTGTATATATATTTTTTAATTGTAATGTTACTAGTTTCATTTTTGAAGGATAATTATCTTTTAGAAAATCTAGTGGTGTAATTTTTTTTTTTATTAACAACGTATAGAAGTTAAACTCCATTTTAACACTTAATTTAGAGAGACTAGAACATGGCAAGAATTTGTCCAAAGGTGTTTATACTTTGCATATAGATTATAAATAAAGGGAAAAGAAAAGGCAACCGTGACCAAAAGGACATCCACTATATCTCCACAACCACACAATGAAAAAGGTTTGATAAGAAAAAGAAGAAAGACTAGATGAGTGGGGTCTTAATGACTTTCCTCATCCTCAGAAACGAACCCCTACCATTAAATGTGATATAATAAAGAAAGATAAATAAGCAATAGACAAAGCAAATACAGACAAGCAAATCTTTCCAAAAGGTAAGGAGAATATACCATTTTGATGGTGGAGAGTCACTGTTCTATTTCCACCATCCTTTATTCTTGTTTGTATTGTTTGATTTAGCCACGTGCGTATTTTAGAAATAATTGTACTATTATATTAGTAATAGGTACTGTTATTGAATTTTCACATTCACTTTTCATGCCACTACGAAGCAAAGCATTTCAAAGCAAAAACGTAACTTCCCCATAATGGTTGGTTAAAAAAAAAAATTCATTTAGCGTTTGGTATTTGTATTTATGTCTAAAAGTTTTATATTAGGGGTAGAAAGCTTCCTAATAAAGGTGATTCTGTATCAAGAGTTAGAATTCGAAACTTTTAATTAAAATTGAAAAAGTACTTATTATTCCACCATTAATTTGAAATATGATTTAATGCTTTGGGCTACGCTCAAATCTAATTGTCAGAACTGCTCACCTTTCTTTATCCGTCGAACGGTGTTGACCAGAGATATAATTAAAACTGCAATCTAATAGTTATAGTTATAGTATCGAAACTCCTGTAGGAAATACCTTTCACGGATTTGGCTTAACATTGATCCTTCTTGTCCTATCTGTAAAGGTCCCAATATTGAATCCATAAAACATATTTTTCTTGAATGCAAAGCCGTTGACAAATTCTGGACTTGCCTTCGACGGCAAAACCACAATAGTTTAAATGGTGACCACTGATTCATCCAAATAAGAGATCTCAAATAACCTATTAATAACACGCTCTTAAACTGGAACTCTTATTTTTCATTTATCATTTGGCACACTTGGATTAATAGAAATAATAACAATCATAACAACACTACCAACCCCATCAATGATTCTCTTATTATGCAGAAGACAATAGAATTCAAATTACTCACGGAAAACCACTCTATAAACCCTCCGAAATTACTCATTAAAATCAATTGGAACAAACCTCCAAGGGACTGGTTTAAACTTAACGTTGATGCCAATTTCAATAACTATAATCAAAGTTGTGGCTTAGGTGGTGTTATCAGGAATGCCAATAGTAATTGAGTGGTTGGTTTTACAAAATCGTCTCAGGCTAATGGCTCACTAGCAGCAGATTGCATGGAGGTAATCTAGGCCATACATGAAGGTAATAATAATTTAATAAAGTTGTGAATGATTGCAGATGGTTAATGCACCAGCAGAGGGTTATCCTCCAGCACACCTTCAGGCAAGGGAATAGGACAGCTCATCAACTAGCAAAAAGTTGCCTCAATATGAGAAGTCAAGTTTTGGGAGCAGCAGGAGGAAGAAATTTTCATGGGGGCAGTAAAAATATTTTTGTTAGACCTCCAAGTGATGTAATATGTTTTGTGGATAGGGAAATACTAGAACTTACTAGTGATGAAAAATTATAATCTTTTGAGACTTGCCAACTGTTGGCAAGCCTAGGAAATCAATATGTCCTTCGTGACACATCTTATGAAAATCATGTACTAAACGCTCTTTAGTTACTAATATATATATTTTCTGTTTGCTCAAAAATACATTACTTATAAACACAATTTTGGATGGATTGAGTTGTAAAATACCTCGTCCGTTTCAAAAAAGAAAAATTTATTACTATTTAGGGAGTAAACAAGATTTTGTTTACTATACTTTTTGCAAATAATTTTTATTTATTTTTAAGTATTGTGGGTTATAGTACTTGTTATATAATTTCTACAACATACAAAATTTTATATCAAAAAACTTTAAAATTTTAGATCGGAATTCACACGAAATTTAGTTAATTTAACCTTGGTAATATTGAGATAAACGATTCAAATCTCGCACATAGTTTCACCTCTTCTTCCTTTCTCTCCTCCATTAAATAAAAAGGGGGAAATAAAAGTTGCATCCGTGAAGCAGCGCTGCACCCGGTACATTACAACCTACTTAAAAAATTGACTTTGCTAGCAGTCACTGTCAATAAACCAGCCAATTAAAATTCAACTGATATTATGTTTGGCCAAATTTCTAAAATCAGCTTATTTTGAGAAATATTTTTCGTAATAATATCTTTTTAAAAAGTACTTTTGGTGAGAAGCAGTTTGTGTTTGATTAAAAAGTACTTTTGAACAGTAATTAGTGTTTGACCAAATTTTTGAAAATTGCTTCTAAATATATTTTTCTCAAAAGTGATTTCTCAAAAAAGTGTATTTGAAAAAAAACTACTTTTTTCTGCTTCTGCTTTTCCTCAAAAATATTATTTTTCTTTTCAAAAGCTTAACCAAACACCTCAATTTTTGGCTTAAAGTGCGTTTGGCCAAAAAATGTAACGTTGGCCCAAAAAAAAAAATTGGTGAGCCCCTTAACCCCATCATCAACCTTAAAACTAGCTAGGAATAGCAACATTATGTTGTAATAAGCAAATTTCCTGTTCCTTTTTTCCTCAATTCCTCCCTTTCATATATATGGTCTGCACAAAATAAATCCTTCATTTTTTCTCAAAAACCCATAGTAATTAATGTCGAACGAGTGCGGAAATAAAGAGCATGAACTTGAAAGCAAAGGATTCATGCTCTTTGGTGTTAGAGTGATGGAAGAAGGAACTTGTTTTAGGAAAAGTGCTAGCATGAACAACCTTGCTCTATTTGAACAACAACAACAAGATTCCAACGTCGCCGCCGGCTATGCTTCTGATGATGTTGTTCATCCTTGTGCTAGGAGCCGTGAACGTAAACGAGGTCTCTCTCTCTATATATATATGCCTTTCCCATTTTACCAAGATTAATTCTTTTCAAAGATATATATGTATAGATCCATGATTTTAAAATTCTGAATCTGCCTATGTTATTAAAATCTTGGATTCATGTTGCTTGTTATATAGGAGTTCCATGGACAGAGGAAGAGCACAAATTATTTTTATTAGGATTGCAGAAAGTAGGGAAAGGTGATTGGAGAGGAATTTCAAGAAATTTTGTCAAGACAAGGACCCCTACTCAGGTGGCCAGTCATGCTCAGAAGTACTTTCTCCGCCGAAATAGCATGAATAACCGCCGACGCCGCCGCTCTAGTCTTTTTGACATCACCACTCATAATGTAAGCCTTGAGAATTTCTTCATCAATTTGTTACATTTTAATATAGTCTGAAGAATAAAAAAGCAATAGGTTCAACTGAACCAATTGTACGCCAAGGACTAAGTCGTTTATTGACATACAAGTTGTGGTTCTTGGATTCCAATATCTTTTTTTTGCAGGTTCAAACTGTTGCTAAATTAGAAGATAAGCAAATGAATCAAAACACCGTAGAAAAGTTTCCAGTGTCAGCATTCGAGCAGGCAAAGTTATCTGGTAACTGTGAAAGCTCGACAAATAACTTAATGATAGGACTGAACAAATCCTTGAAGCCCATTAGGTCAATACCATTTCTCCCTGTCCCTCCCTCATCAAAAATGGAAAATCTCAATTTAAACAAGACTTATGTCCAAGAATCATCTCCTTTATCACTCAAGCTTTCCACATCGACGTCGTCATCGGACGAAAAATCGCCTCCGCCGAGACATTCATCGGGTTTCCAGGCAATGTCAAGTGGGGATAGCATAATTAGTGTGGCTTGAATAAGGATTGGATTTGATTCGTTTTCTTAATTAAAAATATCTGTGATGTAAAGTGGGGTTTAGCTAGATAAGATTAGATATTTAATGTGGGGTTAGACTATGGAGAAAATATTAATTAGGTGATTGATAATGATTCCTTTTGTTATGTATAGATGGTGTCATTTTCAACAGTTTTGAGGATTTCTTGTTTTGTATTATGTCTGGTTATTTTTGTGGTCGTGGGTGATTACAGCACCCAACAAGTAGCTACTATCCCTATCAATGTGACTCACGCTGTTATTTGGTCTTCAGCAAGCGTTATTGTAATAAAGAGAATATGTTATAAAATAATACTTCCTCCGTTTCAATTTATGCGAGCTCATTTGACTGGCTACGGAGTTTAAGAAAAGAGAGAAATTTTTTGAATTTGTGGTATAAAATGAGGAACAGATAGTTTGAGTGACCATAAATCATCGTATAAAGGTAAATTGTTTCCAAATAAGAAAAAAATTCATTCTTTTTGGCACAAACTAATAAGGAAATAAGTTCACATAATTTGAAACGAAGGGAGTAAAAGAAGAAGAAGAGTATTGAACAGAAAAGTAGAGAGAGAATTGTTATTGATTTGAGATGATTTATAATAGAACTCCTCTATTTATAGGGAAAAAGTGACTTAGCCACAAAGTAACAAACCCTAAAATTTCTCTAAATATAGACATTCACCTTAAATAGACATTTATTTTTAACACTCCATCTTGAATGTCTATTCAATAGGTAATGTGCCTCGTTAAAACCTTAACTAAAATAAAACCAGTGGAAAAAAATTCTAGTGAAGGAAAAAGAATAAACATGTTTAATAATAGTCCTTCTGGTTGCCTCGTTAAAACTTTGCAAGAAAAACCTAGTGGGGCAAAACCTTGTAAGGAAAAAAGAGTACAACTCGTATTAACTTCCCCCAATTAGAGCATCCATTCACATTTTTAAGCATTTGCATTCCAATCTTGTGCACCATCTTCAAAAGATCGTTGGTAGAGATTCGATGAACAAATCGGTCATATTAACTTGTATGAATATGTTGCACCGTGAAATTATCATTCTTGATAGAAATGTAATGTCTTCATATAATGTCGTGGAATGACTTTTTCAATATCTCCATAGAGGCAAGAAAATTTTCTATCACATTATCATGCTTATAGTTATAGCAATATACATATGTGCATAATTGCACTAGGGATATGGTACTTCAGAACCGAGAATTGTATATGCTTTAAGCAATTTGAATCCTTTAGAGATTGTCATATAAGTTAAGTCATATAAGCCATTTAAATAGACTTGTGATGACCCGGTAGGTCATCTTATATTTTAGAATCTAATTCTTTGTTTCGAGGTCTCAAAAAGCTCATTTTAGCCTTTCTCGACGCAGTCCGAGTGTTCTTCCGGAAGGCTTATATGTTAAAACTGATAAAAATATGAATTTTACCATAAAAAATCATTTAAGTTGACTTCGGTCAACGTTTTGAGCAAACGGACCCGGATCCGTATTTTGGCGATCCCTGTGGTCCGTATCGTAATTTGGGACCTGGGCGTATGTCCAGAATCCAATTCGGAGGTCCCTAGCTCGAGTTATTGGTTTTTGTTGAAAATTGAAAGTTTGAAAGTTTTATGGTTTTTAAGGATCGCTTGATGTTTGGAAATTCATACCGGGTCTGTATTTTGGTTTCAGAGCACGGTACAGGTCCAACATAATATTTATGACTTGTCTGTCAAATTTGGTGAGAAACGGAGTTGATTTGACGTGATTCAGACGTTCGGTTGTGAAAATAAAAGTTTTAAAGTTTTCTTGAAAATTTTATTTGATTTAGTATCCGATTCGTAGTTCTAGGTGTTATTTTAGTATTTCGATCGCGAGAGCGAGTTCGTATGATGTTTTAGGACTTCTGTGCATGTTTGGTTTGGAGCCCCGAAGGCTCGGGTGAGTTTCGGATAGGCTATGGGTGAATTGAACTTAGAAAAATCTGGTGTGTTGTGCTTCGCGATCGCAAAGGGGATCTAGGCTAGGGGAGGATTTTAGACTACGCAAACGTGAGACCTTGGTCGCGAACGCGGAGCATTAGGGAGTTTTCTCTACGCGAACGCGACCCGTCATACGCGAACGTGTAGCTTTAGCTAGGCTGGGCAGCGGACTTGGGGTGACTCTATGCGAATGCAAGCCCTGTCTCGCGAACACGAAGGTGAGGCGGGCTAACGCGTGGAGTCTCCCGCGATCATGTAAGTCATTAAGGCTATGCTTTTCGCGAACGCGTCTGTGTTCACGCGAACGCGATGAACACTAACGCCCAGTGATAAGACAGTCCCAATTATGGGATTCTTGCCATTCTTTGAAAATTTTCAAAACTAAAAGACCTAGAGGCAATTCTTCCATAAGATTTTCTTCCCCAATTTGTTGGTAAGTGATTCTAACCTACTTTCTTTCAATTACCCATTATATTTCATGAGTTTTCAACCTAAAATCTAGGATTTTCATGGTGGAAATTGGGGGTTTGGGTAGAATTACGGATTTTTACATAAATGGAATTTAGACCTCGAATTGAGGTCGGATTTCAAAACAAATTACATAATCGGGCTCGGGGGTGAATGGGTGAATGGATTTTGGTCCAAACCTCGGGTTTTGACCAAGCGGGCCCGAGGTCAATTTTTGACTTTTTAGGGGAAAACTTGGGGAATCTAAATTTATGCATTATAATTGATTTCTTTAGCAATATTTGATATTATTGAGTCTTTTGTGGATAGATACGAGTGATTTGGAGGTGGATTCTAGAGGAAAAGTTGTAATTGAGCATTGAGTGGCCTTTGGAGCGAGGTAAGTGTTGTGTCTAACCTTGACTTGAGGGAATTAGGAACCCTCAGACTATTTTCTAAGTGAATTTCATGTGGGACGTGTATAAGTGAGGTGACGAGTACTTATGCGCCGCCAAATTATCTGTTTTCCCTGCTTTCCCATTTTTTCTCATATGGTCTCTTTCCATGTCTTAATTGTTACATGCTCTATTTTTGTTCCCATGCCTAAATGCTACTTGTTACACATTGTTTCCTTCTGTTAATGATATTAGTTCTTCCATAGTTTCATTATCTCCTATTAATTTCTTAAGATGGTTTATCGGTACCTTTTTGTTGTATATTCTGAATTGGTCTCGATGTGTAGGATTATTTATGTGAACTTTCATAGTGTACAAGTTTCCTATTTGTTTCAGTTGGAGTTTAAGTATTGTGAAGGGTTTCTGTGATTTGAATTGTGAAATTTCTGTACATACTGAGTAATTAATATTGATATGGTGGGATCGGGTTGCACGCCACAACAGGTGGAATAAGGGTGATATATTGAGTTGGAATAAGGGTGAATTGATATTGTACGGTGGGAACGGGTTGCGCGCCGCAACATGTGTAATAAGGGTGAATTGTTTGGTGGAATAAGGGATAACTATGATTGTGTTATTGTGATATGGTCGGATGGGGTTGCACGCCCCAACACTTTTATTTATATTCACTGTTGTTTATGCTATTATGGGGAAACAAGGGAGGAATATGAGATGTACGGTGGGATCGGGTTGCGCCCCGCAACAACCTTGTTGATACCCAATTTTTTCTCAAATTATTTTTTAATTTGCATTTACACCTTCAAAATCAGGCTTTCATAGCAATTGGTATTTTTCTATAATTTTTCCATATTTTTGTTAATTTATCCAGTATTTGATTTCTAATAATAAATTACAAAATTACATTACAAATGATTTCAAAAATATTTCTTGATTTAATGTATTATTTTTGGTCCTATTAAGACAAAATTACTTCACAATTAGCCAAATTGGCTCTCCTTGGCCGTAGTTGCCATAACTTTGTAATTATAGCCTAATCATGTGTTTTTTGCTATTTTTTTCCAGTAATTAGTCATTTATATTTTTAAAATAATAATTAATCATTTTAATTTAATTTACTAAGCATCAATTTCATCTTTATGATTATCAGCTATTTTATAAATTATCTTAATTAATTTTAGTTGGGTATTTAACAATTAGCCCTTTTTATTTAAATTCTAGACTAAATTAATCTTGGTCCCTACCACAATTAAACTAGCCCAGACTCCCCAAGCCCAATACAATATCCTACCCGGCCCAACCCCAAACCAATCTGAGCCGTTGATCAAATTAGATCAGCGACCCGGATTTTTGTTACCATAATTAAAACTACCTAACCCCCCTGACCCCCTCTCATTCTCACCATCTCTCATCTCTCTACTCTCTCTCTCTCTCTCTAGTCCCTTCTAGAGACTTCCTGTCTCTTCATGTTCCGATGGATCTCTTCATCTTCTCTGACCATCCTTTCGCCGGAGACCTTGAAACCTTCACCACCCTCCTACCTCATGTGGTTCCCTCACACTGGTGTTTGCCATCTCTAAGGTCTTCAAGAGACCTGGGTTGAATCCTCCTACCCCCTGGGCTTTGCTCACCATTCTCCGGCCACCTTCGGCCGTTCGAGTTCTATAACTTCTAGGTTTAAACCAATAACATTTTTTAGGTTTCTCTCATCTTTCTGGGTTATCTTTGAAACCCTAATGCGTAAACTCCCCGATTCTTTTAGATCTATGATAGATCTATGTATATTTTAAGCTTTTTGGATGTTTTCTCAAAGATTTTCAGATGTTCTCTCAAAATGACTCTTCGTTTTCAACTAGGGTTTCATGACCCCTTCTTTAAACGGTTTTCCTACGATTTTTTTAGTATTCTCCTAATATTTCTACTGTGTTTAGCGATTTATTGGAGTCTCTCTTTACTTGTGTTGAAAACCCTAATTTCTAGTCCTAAACCCTAGTCCCTGATTTTGTTTGTGAAGATATTACTTGCATATGTGTCTGTGTTTCATGAGCTTTGTGATTCGCTGATGCTTTACCCTATGGTGTTCATATATGTCTCTGATTTTCTTGCTTCTTCCGCTTACATCTATGTTTACCCTGTGATACATATGAATCCCTAAATTCGTATGGTTTTACTCTACTGTGATCACTAGGGTTTCAGATTTCTTGAACATTATTTATTTAATTCGTGTTATTTTCCTTTAGTTAATGTTGTCCTTGTTTGAGTCATTGATTCCCTAGGATTGGTGTCCTTCACTGATCTCCTAGGGTAATACATTACTGATTTTGATCCATGAGTTATTCACTTGTCTTATTTGATTAATTCTACTGTCTAATCGATTCTTAATTAGATTTTCTGAACCTAGGCTAATTACTTGTTCTATATGCTGAAATTATTTTTCCTGTGTGTGGTATTTCAGTCATACATGATACCTTTCCCTAATTGATGCTAATTTCCAGTAATTTGAACCTCACTTGAGGGTTTCCTTTTGATTTCCATCCTTCCCTAACTTATTTTTCGTAGTTAATCACGTTGTCAAGTTGATTCTTAAACATTCCTTAATTAGAGTTTTTTGAACCTAGACTCTATTATATGCTGTATACTTGTGCTATGCTAAACTGTTTCCTTATATGTTAATTCAGCCTCATATGGTTTCATTCCTTATTTGGCATTGCTTATTTCCGTTTGAATCTTAAACTCCTTAATTAAAGGAAGTCATCGCAACTAACCTGATTTTAATTGGTATATTTCTATAATTATTATTGAATTATTATTTTTTACCTTATTCCTCCTGCCTATTTTAAAACTATAAGTACCCTACTCTCTCATTAACAAAGATACGAACACTGGGGTTCAAAAACTATCTCTTACACTAAAAGAATCTCTACTCTCTCTCTCTCTCTTGTGCTATTTGCTACTGTCTAATTGTTAGCCGACTACAAGCCAAGGCTAACCATTGTGCTCTCTCTCTCCTGCTCTTTTCATTCTTCTTGCTCTCCCCTTCACTGGTATGTCCTAGTTTAAATACAAAGCTCCAACAACAATATGATTCTCTATTTGTTTCAGTTCTTACTGTTTCTGGTTTGCTTCTATTTGTGGTTCTTTTGCGAAACCTGTAATTAAAATACATCACTAGCATGCTATTATGTCTTCCCTTTCCTTTGAACTAGTATACCCCTTACATGTGTGTTTCTGAGCATGACCTACCAACTGTTTCCTACTTGTTGTATATTTACCCCAAATCCATATCACCCCTCTATGTGGTTCTTCATGCCTGGTTTTGTGTATGCCAGTATCGGTAGTTTCTGAGCATGTTTAAACCAGTCCTATATCTTTTCTGGATTATTGTGTTCGCAACTAAATGTTCTATGTGTTCCCACCCCAGTGTCCTTGATTATCGTGGCTGAACCTGCCTTGGTTCTGTGTGCTTTGGCTATGTATGAACTCATTTTTTATGTTGTGTTTAGACTGTTGCTTACTACTAAACTTTCTTTTCAAAATATATGTTTTACTAAACAGACTCTCTTGTTTATGAAATGTTTCAACTAAATCTCTTTCAAAACCTTTTCAAAACTCATCCCTTGCACTTCACTTGATTCCTAGACCTTTAAGTTCTGCCCCCTCAGTGTGAGCACTTTTTTGGGACCTTGAGTTCCCTCTGAACTCTGACACACTGAGGCTGGTATTTCCACACTGCACATGCTCTATCTTGGCTATGAAATCTGGGTGTGAGCATTGCCCGGGAGCCTTTGAGGTCCTTAGGTAACTTTGACACAGCGAAATGTGAAAAGGCTATGAATACCATATGGCATAAGGTTTGGAGGATTTGGGCCTGAGTGAAGGCTCCCTATAGAATAACTTCTTATTTTCTACTTTGTTTATGCAATTCATAATTCCTGGCTTGTAATAATCTGTAAACGACTCATGGGGGCTGGATAGTGAAATGGGAGGGGTAACTATGCATGCTTAGTTATTACAAGGGTAGGAACCATGTTTTAAGCTTTATTTATTATCTGCACAATAGAAATCATGTGTAGGTTCACATCCATGCATTAAAAATCCTGCTCTTTAGGTCCCACGTAGACTGTTTCAGCATCTTGTTTCAGTACTGTCATTCATCACTTAGATAAAAATCAGTGATAGGGTAAATAACGTTAATAATTGGTATCTTGTGCAATCATGTTCCATATTGCTATGCGCACTTAGAAATCCTGTCCCTAAGATAACATTAACAAGCTGTACTCTTGCTATTCCTAAAATGGTGCATAATGTTGTGATTTTATGGGCATTTAGAAATCCTGTTTAGGTTATTATGCATCATGCTGCATTAGACATCATGCTATAGGATCGTACTCATTTAACTGCGCTTAGTCTAAATACAGATATCTAAAACAGTCCCCTGTTCTAAACAACTGGTAATTAGTCCTTGCACATCTTCAACACCTAGAATTGCATGTTATTAGCTATAAATAACCTAGAGTCGTTAACAAATCTGAATAACTGTTGCATGTTATCCTACGCCTAGGCAAGCCTTAGGTAATCAACTTAAAAAATAAAACCAGAACTGTCCTTTGTGATTAGAGTTCAACTGTCAGCATGCTTAAAACCAGTAGGCAAGCCTGATTAAGACTTCCTCTCTGAGTTATGCAATAAATCTGTCTTTGTTATTATCACTTAGAGACCATGCGTAGGATCTGAATCTGGACCTTAATTGTGTATGAGACATGCTATTTATGTGCACTGTTTGTGGAGGTCGTTGAGCCCTTTCCTGTTTATATGCTACCCCTTTTATCTGAAGTTCTACTTGTTCATTATATGTGGCCTTAGCATTTTCACCTTTAAAACCTGAGGGTCTGCCGGGCACCTCTTTTAGGATAGGAGTCCTAATTTCCTCCGGGACTGATAGGAAGGGATGGGTAACAGCATGCAATAGAGGTCGAGACCAACACTCGATTTAGTTGCTTTCACGGGGTGAGAAAGGGTAGAATATGGATATGATGACCGGTGCGCTAATACTACGTGTAGCCCCTCTTTGAGGAGTGATTACCGGGTATTGCATTGATGTGATCCATATTATTATAAACCTAGGATACCTTTTATATGCTTAGATTGTAATCCTTTCAAAAGCTAATCTTCTTTACTGTTTTCAAACATTTGCATGCTTAAGACTTAAATCCCCTCTTATTTGAGCCTTTATTTGTTTGTTTGCTAAGCCATACAAATTCACAGAAACCATTTGGCCGGGAACCACACTTGTGGATCCTGAGGGGTGCCTAACACCTTCCCCTTAGGATAATTTCAAGCCTTTACCCAATCTCTGGTTAGTAATGTAGTTCTAATTGAACCCCTTAGGTGCCCTAACACACGGTTAAAATTGTTAGGTGGCGACTCTTCGAAATATGCAAATCCCTTTCCCAAAAGAAATGAGTTGTCTCAACCAATGTCATAAACCCCTTTCAACCGGGCCCCGAAAGGAGCGCTCGGGGAAAAAGGGGGGCCGTGACAAACCTATGTGTTTATGTTTTCCCTAAACTGTGTTAGCTTTACGGTATTCTTTATTGCACTTAAGGATTGGTAATTTCTGAATGCTGCTGACTTACTTCCGAGAGTTGTAGTTATTTCTTGCAAGTTACTGCTTTATTCTAGTATGTCTTCCCTTTCTTATTTTATCATATATACTGCGTACATGTTGTTGTGTGAGTGACTCGCCGTAGCCTCGTCACTACTTCATCGAGGTTAGGATCGGCATTTACGAGTACATGGGGTCGGTTATACTGATACTTCAATCTGCACTTCCTGTGCAAATTTTGGTGCTAGTCCGAGCTGACCGCGAGGTTGGCTACTGGATTCATCCGATAGGAGATCCAAGGTAGATCTGCCGACGTTCGCAGACACTGGAGTCCCCTTATATACATTGCACTTTACTGTTTCTTTCATTTCGAAAACAGTTGTACTTCTTTCAGACATTTACTTGTAGTGAAATATTAGAAGTTCGTGAATTGTGACTCTAGATCCGGGTAGTAGTATATATATTGAGGCTGTTATATATTTCCGCACTTATTTTAACTCATTATAGCTTATTTGTTGTTATTTACTGAAATGTATAAAATTTTCTTATGATTCTCTAATGTTGTCTTGCCTAACAACTGAAATGTTAGGCGCCATCACGGTCTCGAAGGTGGGAATTTCGGGTCGTGACAAGACTTTAGGTACATATCAAGTTTTCATGTCATGCTAGACATCTAAGCTAGATAAAAGTGATTGCAAACACCACTGACTTTATACTTTCAAGTGTTTGAACTGAAGGTCCAAAACTATATGTCTTTCTGATGAAACAAATTCTATTCGAATTGTGTCTCTTTCATTTGGCCAATATTTTTGTGTCTGTATTTGTAACGACCCGTCTAGTCGTTTTGAGCATTTGCAATTTGCTTGGTAGTTTATGGGCATGAGTAGCTCTGTATGATGTATTATGACTTATGTGAATCCTTGGTTTTAGTTTTCAGGTTATTTGAAATCGAATTGGAAGAATCATTTTATTGTTGAAGCATTAAATTGGGAGAGTTGACCCATTTTGAATTTTTGTGAATTTGGCCCTGGAACGGAGTTTTGATGGTTCTGATAGGTCATGATGGTAATTTTTGACTCGGACGTATGCCCGTATTTTCATTTGGATGTTTCTAGAAGGTTTCAACACAAATTGGCAAAAATTAGAAATTTGAAGGTTTGGAAAGTTCATAAGTTTGACTGGAAGTTGACTTTGAGGGTATCAGATTCGGATTGTGGTTCCAAGTATTGGAATATTTTTGTTATGTTATCCGGGACTTGTGTGCAAAATTTAGGTTCATTCCAATTTGATTTGATATGTTTCAGCGCGAGTCTTGGAAATTGAAAGTTCAAAGTTCATAGATTTTGATTTGAGGTGCGAATCATCATTTTGATGTTGTTATGTGTGGTTTGATGCCTCGAGTAGGTCCGCATTATGTTATGGGACTTGTTGGTATATTTGGACAGGGTCCCAAGAGGCTCGGGTGAGTTTCAGACGTAGTTCGGGTCATTTCAAATGGTTTTTGCATTGTTAATTTTCTGTTGTATCCTGTTGCTTCTGGCATTCTTCGCGATTGCAAAGGCTGGGCCGCGTTCGAGAAAGGTGTTTGGTCAGTGGAGCTATTTTTTCTTCACGTTTGCACTGGGTTGAAGATTTTTGTCTTCTCGTCCGCGTCCATGGCTATGCGTTCGCGTAGTGTTGAGCGGGGGTTGGTCAGTCTATATGGATTCTTCATCGCGTTTGTATTGAGTTGTCCGCGACCGCGGAAGTCTGGAAGTGTGTTTCATCGCGTTCGCGAGGGTTTTTCCATGAACACATAGTGCAAAGTGAGGCAGTGTGGGTTTGTGCTTCGCGAACGCGAGTCTTCTACCGCATTCGCGTAAGAGGATGCCTGGGCAGAAGTATACAGTACTCCATTTCGAGGGTTTCAGTCATTTTTACATTTTTGGAGCTATACAACTCGGATTGAGACGATTCTTGATTTTGGTAATATTTCATGAATATATCTTCATTTTTAGCAATTATTTGATGAATTTAAAGAGGAAATTTGGGGTTTTGGCCTAAAGTTTCATAACGTGATTTTTTGAGTTTTGAACATCAAATTGTAGTCGGATTTGAGTGAAACTAGTATGGTTAGACTTGTAATTGAATGAGTTGTCAGATTTTTCTAAATTTTGTCGGGTGACAAGGTGCGGGCCCGGGTTGGGCTTTTGGCCGGTTTTGGACTTTAATTAAGAATTCGATCCTTAACCTTTGGAATTGCTTCTTTGAGCATTGTCTGATGTATTTGAGTTATTTTTTGGTTAGTTTCAAGCCGTTCGGAGGTCAGAACGTGCGGGATGGCATTTTAGAGCATCGCTTGGCTTGCTCGGTATTGGAATTGGCTCGTTCGAGGTAAGTAACACTTCTAAACTTACTGCTGAGGGTATGAAACCCCGAAATACGTGTTATGTGATTGGTATTGAGGTGACGCACATGCTAAGTGACAGGCGTGTGTGCGTGCACCATGTGAATTGAGAATCTGTTATTTTCATGGCACTGTATAGTGGTCCTATTTTTTTGATATCCGTGTTTTCACCATGTGATAAAGTAATTGAGCCGCCAGTTATGCTAGATATCATGTTTAGGCTTTATGTCGATACTGTTGGGACCTATAGTGGTCGTTTCTTGCTGTCATTTCACTGATTTAATTGATATTTTGTACTCAGTCATATTCATGCATTCATATCATATCTCAGTCTCAGTTGTTATTTATTGTTACATCATATCATTGTTGTCGGGCTAGTTTCATGACATTGTGAGCCTGTGAGTGAGATTGGAGAGATTGATGACTGAGTGAGGCCGAGAGCTTGATTATGAGTGACAATTATGGGATCGGGCTGCACGCCGCATCGGTGATACTGATTTTATGATAGCACTTGGGCTGTAGGAACCCCTCCGGTTTGTACACACCCCCAGAGAGCGTGGTTGATTTACATTGAGGGATGGATCTTTCCTAGACATGGATCTTGTTCGAAAAATTTATACTTGCGGATGGATCTTCCCCACGGGTTGGATTGGCCATACTCAGTACTGAGTGGCTGTTGGTCAGTTGATATATATATATATTCTAAGATGGATCTTCCCTAGGCCGTGTTGGCCATATACAGTACTGAGTGATCGGGGATGATGAGTGGAAAGTATGAGGCAGTGAGATTGAGTACTCTGAGAGTGCGAGTACATGAGTTCATATCCGAGATACATGGCATTGACATGTACACATGAACATGCATAGAGATGCATTTTCCTCATGCTGTACGATATCACGCCATTCATGACTTTTCACACATATTGATATGTGGGCATAGAGAGGTATTTACCACTTGCTATCTGGAAAGAAAATGAAACATCTTATTTATTGTGGAAAGGATTTTTGGAAAAATTACAGTTTTCAAACTATCTCATATTTTTCGACGATTTCGATAAAGGATTTGGGTTTTCACTGATATATTTGAAAAGCAGAACTATTTTCGGGCATTATGAATAAGCTGAGCATTTTAAATTCCGAGTTACTTCTATTATTACTTGACTTGCATTGTTATGAACTACTGTTGGTTACTAGTTTTGGACCCGACCTATGTTCCAGCTCGTCACTACTTTCAACCTAAGGTTAGGTTTGTTACTTATTGAGTACATCGGGTCGGTTATAATCATACTGTACTGCTGCACCTTGCGTGTAGATATTGTCTGCTGACGTTGCTGTGATCGACGGGAGTTGGAATTGAAGATGTACCTGCGCTCCCATTGTAGCTGCCTCTTATTCATGGTAGCCTCATATCTATAAAACTCAGTTTATGTACTTTTCAAACAGATGATGTATTTACTTCATTTCAGCTTTGTAAACTCTATTCTTAGAAGCTCATGATTTGTACTACCAGTCCTTGGAAAATATATAAGATTCAGATAGTTCCTTTTTGTTAATTGTCTTATTAATATTATTGGAATTGGATAGTTATTAGTTGGCTTACCTAGTTGTTTGGGTTAGGTGTCATCACGACTAGTGGATTTTGGGTCGTGACAGTATTCGACAAACTTAAGATCCCCATCTATACTTACCGCTATCATAGGTATCATCGACGAATATTTTATATCGGTTTCAACATTTTTTCATAAAGACATAACATAAAGATCTCTTCATTCATATTTTCAGGTACCTGAACCTCTCCTGAGATTTTATGAAGAATTATGTCATGTGATCTTCTAGATCACTCACCCCTATATTATGATCATTTTGATCATTTGCTCATCTTCATTATCAAGAATTTTATTTGAAACCAATTTGTATATATGCTTTAAGCGTATCATAGACTTTGTCCTTATAGGACTTATTATAATAGGAGATTTTATAGTGAGAATATGGTTACTTTCTTTTGGTCAGCAAATGCGTCTGGCATGCTTTTGCAATATATTGCAGATAAATTATCTTTTTATGAACTTCAAGTTCATATTATATTATTCGACGATCTTGATGTACAAATGATAATTCATTCTACGTAACTTTTTCTCAAATATTTATCATGTCTCCCCCTCATGTTAGAAAAACTAACATGCTTCCTCAACTTTGAAAATCTACCTTTCTGTGTTGTGTTAATCAAAATATACACCGCACATCAATAATAATAATAAGAAGGAATTTTGGTTCCTGACTGTGAACACTTGTAAGAGGAGAATATAATATACTTTCGTATATAACGTATATCAAACTTATATAGATAACTTTGTTCTCTTAAGAATTTTTTTAGCTATTAAGTGGAGACACTCAATAAATTATTTTGCTAAACCAGCTGTGATGTAAACCAACTTATCAAGATGAACTGTCTTGAATAGAAAATATGAAAATTATGACCGAAATTGAATTATTGAGAAAGTTACCTCGCAAACATTAGATTGCGGATTAATAATAATCGCACATTTAACTATCTCATAGATGCATCTTATGTGATATACATGGAAGGTGAACATGACCATATTCACCTTTGATATTTCCAGCATTCATGGGATTCAATCCCAATTTTAGTTGGTCTATTAATTAATGAGAACAAACAACATAAGAGAATTCGTATACAACTTCCTAGTTCTTTAATATTTACCCATGTGAATTCTCATTTATTTCCACACATCATACTTAAATTAACATGGCTAAACCAATTATGCGAATAGGATAAATTATCAATATTGATAAACTTCAGTTTTATACCATGACATGTGCAATTATCAATAAATTCCATGTTTATTATGATATGGATGTTTATATCAATAAACTTCTACTTTATTGTGGCATTCTTTTATTTATATATACAAATTGGAGAATAACAAGGGTAGCTTGTCACATACATATTACCCCGCTACAAGTTGTAGTAATTGAAGATATTAATCTTTCTTTTATTTATAGTCTCAATATTATCAACCGCTTTCGCTAATATTTTAGAAACTCAATAAGTTTCTTTGAGACTTACTACAACACAATGCCTTATTGATGATTAATTTTATTTCTCCAAAATAGTAATAATTGGCTCTTCCAAAGCTCTTAATTAATTTTGTACTACCATATATTGATCAACATCCATATGGTAAATATATCTTTCAAGGAGAAAGTTATACCATTATGGTCATGGTCAAAATCATTATAAGCAAGATATGTTGCTTCTATTACCTTTACTGTATAATAATCACATTGACATAATATTTCAGCATAATCACAATAGGTACGTGATCAATGACTATTCATGCCATAATAATGAAATTATTTTCTTATTTCATCTCAAACCTCCTTCTAGAGGTGAGTGTGGTATATTCACTACCACTAGCACATTCGTATTCTTACAAGAATGGATATGTATTTATAAACCACATGTTGTCACATTCGCATCATGAATGGACTATAATCATCTATATATGCTTTACAAAATCGATGACAAACATTACTTTCACATAGTGAAGGATTCTTTTGAGAATCTTTATTGTTCTCATTACCACAATGATGATGATTATAATTTCGTCTATTGTCACATCCACACCCACTAATATCTTCTCGGTAATAATTTTGTCTTCTTTTAGACTTATCACATACTACTACCACATTCTCTTAAGGTAATGAGAATGAACCAAATTCAATGGGACGATTTTCCACTTCTGTGCCCACAATCACACATGAAATTGATTGGCATAGACATTTTACCACTTCGGGTGGTTATAGTTTCTTACAAACTCCATTGGAGTTATAATCAAAATTTATTATCTTTGCTTGTATTTAAATTCAAATTGTAGAATGTCAAGAATTTAAAAGAGAAAATTAAGGTAAAATACTTACCTTAAATGAAGAATTTATTCCTGAGGGAAGTTCATGGAACAATTGACAATCAGTATGCTCAATATTATGTTTAAGTTGAGTATCGTGCACGTATCCCAAAGACTCAACTCAGTTGGTTGGAGTCTCGTGATGATAACATGTTATAAAATAATAAAAGAAGAAGAAGAGTATTTCTGAGAAAAGTAAAGAGAGAAAATTCTAATTGATTTGAGATGATTTACAATGGAATAGGACCCCTCTATTTATAGAGAAAAAGTAACTTAGCAAAGTAACATACCCTAAAATTTTTCTAAAATATAGACATTCACCTTAAAAATAATTCTATTTATAATAGAAACGAAATGGAATAGACCTCTTTGTTTTCGGAAAAGAGATCCAAATTTTTAATCTTTTCTTCGGCTTTGTCCTATTGCAAGATTGAGACATGTATAAATTTATGTGTCTGATATTGACATTATTACGAGTTAAATACTATCTTAAATTATTTTGTACTACTGTATATGTTTTTTTGACAATTATACTGTTTAACCAAAAAATTGATTTCTCGATCAAAGCTAATATTAAGAAAAAATCGTGTTACTGATAACAAAAATTACTTCACTTTATTGGTACTTCAAAGTATAGAAAGAATAATTGAAATAATAGGTAAGGAAATAGCACTTAATTTAGATCGGTAATCTCTCCTAGAGCTGCGGCGTGAACAATCAGAATAAAGTAAAAGACTAATTGCATATATTGGTCAAAATTCAGATGCCTTTACAAATGAAGGTCGGGTCCTTATATAAGGATACATAATTATAACGATTTCCCTGCTTAATTCCGTCTTGTTAATGACATTAATTGCCTTGATTGCCTGTTACTATATATAATTGTAACAGTTACATTAATGACTGAAGATTTCCGGCAATCAAGATCAATGCCGATTTCGCTTCCTTATTTATAACAGATACACAAACGTTTCCCTTTTATGGTCTTGATTCATCTCATGCCTATTTTTTCTTTTCTAGCTGTCAAGGCCAGCTCTCGGGCCCATGCCTTAGCATACGAAAGCGTCACAAAACCCGAAATCCCATTCACTCACGAGTCTAACCATACCAAATTTACCAAAATCCGACATCAAATGGTCATTCAAATCCCCAAAATTCACCCTCTAAATCCCTAGTCTCAATCCCCCGAAATTCACCTAAAAAACACACCAACTAGGTGGGAAATCAGTGGGGAAACATCATTATTGAAGAAAAAAGAACACAAGGAGCTTACCTCAGTAATCACTTCAAAATTTCTCTCAAAAACCTCCAAAATCTGAGCTCAAAGTGGTGAAAAATCTCGAAGTCTCATATTTATATGTTCTGCCCAGGCTTTCCGCACCTGCGGCTAAAATCCCACTCCTGTGGGCTCTCTTCTGCGAGGAAAATCTGCTCCTGTAAAAGTCACTTAACCCTCCTGGGCTTGCACCTGCGCTCCAGGTCTCGCACTTGTGTAGGTGCTTATGCGGCCCACGATCCGCTTCTGGAGAATCATCCTACACCCTCCGTTCCTTCAAGCTCCACTTCTGCGCCCTATTCGCTGCATCTGCGGCCTCGCAGGTGCGGAAGCAACCTCGCACCTGCAGCCTCTGCCCATATCCTCCTTTCCTGCTTCTGCGACTACCTTCCCGCTTCTGCGGACTCGCACCTGCGGTTCCTACTCCGCAGGTGCGATTACACCAGCAGGAACAAAACTTCAGCAATCCATTAACTTCAAAACTTGATCCGTTAGGCATCCGAAATCAACCCGAGGCCCGCAGGACCTCAACCAAAAATACCCACAAGCCCGAATTCACGATACGAACTTAGTCGAACCCTCAAATCACCTCAAACAATATCAAAAACACTAATTACACACGCATTCAAGCCTAATGAACTTTGAAATTTCCGAATTCCACAAACAACGCCGAAACATGTCAAACTACGTCCGATTGACTTGAAATTTTACACACAAGTCATAAATAACACCACAAACCTACCCCAACATCCGGAAATCCAATCCTACCACGATATCAAAAAGTTCACTTCCCGGTCAAACTTTCCAAATTTTAGCTTTTGCCATTTCAAGCTTAATTCTACTACGGACCTCCAAATCACATTCCGGACGCGCTCCTAAGTCGAAAATCACCTAAAGGAGTTAACAGAACTATCAAAATTCAAATCCGAGGTCGTTTACACATAAGTCGACATTCCGGTCAACTTTTCCAACATAAGCTTCCAATTAAGAGACTAAGTGTCTCAATTCACTCTGAATCCGTACCCAAACCAACTAACCCGGTAAGTCATATAACAATTCTAGAATACCAATGAAGCAGAAAAATTGGGGAACATGGCTACAACTCTCAATACGACCGGTCGGTCATTACATACTCCCCCTCTTAAACAAACGTTCATCCTCGAAAAAGTATAGAGACATACCTGAAGTGGTGAAAAGATGAGGATAAGAACTGCGCATATCATGTTCGGTCTCCCAAGTCGCCTCCTCGGCCGGCTGACCCCTCCACTGAACCTTCATGAAAGAAATGTTCGTTGACCTCAACTTTCAAACATGTCTGTCCAAAATAGCCACCGGCTCCTCCCAATAAGATAAATCCTTGTCCAACAGGACTGAGCTAAAATCCAACACGTGAGACGAATCGTTGCGATACTTCCGGATTATAGAAACGTGGAATACTGGATGAACTTCTGCTAAACCCAGAGGTAGGTCAAGCACATAATAAACCTCCTCAACATGTCGCAACACTTCAAATGGGACGATAAACCTCAGGCTCAGCTTGCCCTTCTTTTGGAACCTTATAACACCCTTCATGGGTGACACCCAGAGCAGGACCCGCTATCCAATCATGAATGCAACACCGCGAACCTTCCAATCCACATAACTCTTCTTTCTGGACTGGGATGTGCGTAGTCAATCCTGAATCACCTTAACCTTCTTCAGAGCATCCTGAACCAAGTCCGTACCCAATAACCTAGCCTCGCCCGGCTCGAACCAACCCACTAGAGACCGGCACCGCCTACCATATAGAGCCTCATACGGTGCCATCTAGATGCTCGACTGATAATTGTTATTGTAAGCAAACTCCTCTAGTGGCAAGAACTGGTCCCACGAACCCCCAAACTCCATCACGCATGCACATATCATATCCTCTAATATCTGAATATTGCGCTCGAATTATCCGTCCATATGAGGGTGAAATGCTGTGCTCAACTCCACTTGAGTACCCAACTCATGTTGTACGACGCTCTAGAACCGCGATGTAAACTGCGTATCCCGATTAGAGATGATAGATACCCGTATTCCATGAAGCCTGACGATCTCGCAGATATACACTCGAGCCAGCAGCTCGGAAGAATAGGTAGTCATCACATGAATGAAATGAGCTGACTTGGTCAGCCTATCCATGATCACCCAAACTGCACCAAACTTCCGCTGAGTCTGTGGAAGCCCAACAATGAAATTCATAGTGATCCGCTCCCATTTCCACTCCAGAATCTCTAATTTCTGAAGCAAACCACCTGGCCAGTGTTGTATCCCAATTTTGGCCTCATATTTTGTCAAATAATATATTTGCTTTCAAAACACCATTTTGCATCATTATTTAGTTACAAATCTATACTAGCATTTTTCTATAATTTTCCATAATTTTTAGAGCTTTAAAATTGATTTTCCTGCATTTGAATTACTTGAATATTTATTAATTACTCCTTTCAATTATTTTGTGATGATTTAATTACCTAAAATTATTATTTTGCATCTGTAATACTTGCTTAAGATATTTTACTTTGTGTTCTTATAATTACATTTGTATTTTTAGGCCATTTGCGTAATCTTGCAATAATAGCCTGTATTTTACAATTTTATTGCATTTGTCATTTTATTTAAGGTCAGAATAATATCTTAAATTTTTATTATCTTCTACTATTATTTTAAAATATTACTTTGTGTAAATAGAAATTTTTAAGATTTATTTAATTATTTAATTAAATTATTTTCCCTTTAAATTCTTATTTTAAAATCTGGCCCTAAATTAGGATTAATTTTGGACCAGATAAGCCCAAATCTCTGGCCAACAACCCCTAGCCCAATATCAATAACTATCACCCCACGCCCATTTTATATGACCCGCCCCACCTTCCTTTAATCTTGGCCGTTGATCTCAGAGATCAACGACTCACAAGACACCCCCCTCTTAAATCCATTAAACCTAAACCCTAACCCCACTATCCCACTACCCGCCGCCTCTAAACTCTCTTTGTCTCGCCTCTCTCTGAAGAAACCTAATCACGGCCCTTCACCCATCCCTCTTCTAATCCCGTTAGCCATGGGATTCACCTGTTATTTACTTACCATATCCATGTTCCTTCTTCACTGGTTACCTCTTTGTGGTATTACATAGTACTTGCTCTATTTTTGGCAAGTACAAATCTTTGAATCAAAGGGAATCAATTCTAATCATTGGGAATCAGACAATATTCCATCTAGATATGTTTATATCAAGGCTATATGGGTCTAATTAGCCAAGATTTTCGGCCAATTTTCAATTTTTGTCAACTAGGGTTTACCTAATTTTTCTCTAATCTGACCTTTTATTGATTCTGCATGTTATTATTTCCTTATTTATGTTGATTTTACAGTATTTCCTTGATTTGTTTGTTTGATTTCTACTACTATATAAATCCCCCCCTTTCCCCTTTGAGAGGGACCTTTAATCGCTAGATTCACTAAAAAATGGAAGCTATTACTTTATTGTTCTCTCATTCTCTTGTTCTGTACTTGGTTCTTGGCCGGATGAAAGCCAAGTCCATCGGAATTAGATTCTCCAACCTTTCTTGGTGCGAGCACTGCCCGGGGTTCATTTGAAGCCCTTGGGAACTATGACGCACTGAGATTTTTGGTTCTTACTCTTTGTTGATATTCAGAGTGCTGTGGAATTTTCTTTTTCTTGTTGTCTGTTTAACTGATAAGTCTCTTGGCTTTATGATTTCATTCTTCTGTGTTTATGTCCTGCATATTCACGCCTATGAAATTCATGACTTAATGTGTTCTTAGACCATCTCTATGTGTAACTTTACTAGCATTGCACTCGTATTATGATTTTAACCTCTTCAGCATTTGGCTTTTTTTTTTTTACATAAAATCTCCAGTTTTGAGATATGTTATTTGAATATGTTTCACCTGAATAATTTGGACCTTCTTAAGTTCCTTTAGCCTAATGTATTGGTACCCGAATGTCTACATTACTGTTTGACACGAGTTTGATTTCCTACTCTACTTTGAATTCCTACACTGACTGCCTCACATCTGTAATGTGTTATAATCTGTGACTTGCTCCCCTGCTATTATGTCACTAACATGTCTTTGGGTTACTTGATTCCGTATCCCTTTTGTGATTATTTGAGACTTTAGAGTAGCTATCCCAGTTTGTGTTTCCTTACGATGTTTGACATTGTTTTGTTTCATGATGTAAGTTAGAATGTCTGTCTTTTGATATTGCGATGCGTACTTGGGACCCCTAGGCTTTAAACTCTTAAAGTTGGTACTCTACCAAGATTTGTTTGGTATTATGCATCTTTATATATTAATCTTGAAATATCAGGGAACTTGTTTCTCCCCTAATGTGTTTCTGCCAATGTGTTACTTCTTTCTAAGTGTAGAACCTATAATAGAAACCTGCCTCTAATTCTTGTCGACCTTCTTAACTAGCATATTCTGTGTTTTAGACAACTTTGCTATGTCTGTTTTTTAAAATACAAGTGTATCTTTTCAAATCATGTCCCTTAACCATTGTTCCCTCACTCTCATTTGTTGCCTACACTACTCTGAATCTATAACTCTTGGCCGGCTGAAAGCCAAGGCCACTAAGACTTTCTCTATTGTCCTCCCTGGTGTGAGCATTGCTCGAGGTCTATTTGAGACCCTTGCGGACTCTGACGCACTAGGACTTAGGGTTCTTTGGACACTCTCCTTACTATTGAGACTTGAGCTATCTCTGATACTCAGTTCTACCCTTTTTAAATCGAAAATGCGTATTTGCGTAGACTAGTCGATCAACGGTGCAGTCGACAGTCCCGTGCCTTTCCCTCTCAAGTTGTCCACTTGAGAGCACCACTCTAGACCATTCTAGAAACCTTACTCTAACATCAAAAGTAAATGCATCATGTTAAACTTAGTATGGGTTATGAAGTTGTTAACATAATAACCCGCTAAGATAAGCCCTGTCCAAAGTCCGACGGGATTTCCACAATCCCAATGGACACTACCATGTTATGTGCATTACTTGGAGAAAATGTGCCAATATGTTTATCATTATTGTGTAAATGGTCGAATCTGGAGGGGGAGAGGGATAACTTTATTTGTTTGCAGAAGATGAAGCACGAAGTCCCCAGGTTTGGAATGGTCCTAAACATCCCACCTTTGCTACTTGATTGGTGGAAAAACCTCGCGCCTTGCGACAAGAATCATGTGAGAAGGGTCCTTGGTAACTTTCCATCTTTGTTAGACATCCAACCAAATAGGGCATTGATCGAGGCCGTTACCATGTTTTGGGATGAGAAAAGGGTTGTTTTCCACTTTGTGACATAGAAATGACTCCTCTCCTAGAAGAAATAGGAGGTTTCGCTAAGCTGCCATGGGATAGTCCGAGATTATTAGTGGCAGAGAATCGCACTCCTCGCGGTTTTATAAAAATGTTAGGTTTCAAGAAAAATGATGAGTTGCTTTGTTTGAAGAAGTCATACATCCCATTTGAATTCCTTTATGAGCACATTAAGTCATATCGCCTTCATCATGATGAGCTCGCCATTACTTCCTTGGGTTGGACGCACTGTCGAGTTTATGTGTTCATTGTCTATTTCTTGGGGTTGTTGATATTTCCAATGAAAGGGGGAATGATCAACACCCGTCTAGCCATGGTCGCCAGGACTTTGATGGAAGGCATCGAGGGATAGACTTATACAATCATCCCCATGATTTTAGCCGAAATATACCGCGCTCTAGATCAGTGCAAGCAGGGATTCTGGCATTTCGAAGGTTGTAATCTGCTATTGCAAGTCCGGTTATTTGAACAATTTCATAGGAGAGAATATCATCAAGAGCTTCTGCGACGGCCATTGAATGACTACATAGCTTACCACTATCCAATGAAAATGGCATTCATCCCAGATATGTCTGCACAACCCGAAAGTGCTATAAGTTGGGTCCATTTCTTTAGCAATTTGACAGACGAAAATGTACATTGGATGTTTGAGTGGTTTCCTAGAAGCGAGTTCATCATCAGGTCAAGGGATACTATCCATTTGGTGTTGATCGGGCTGTGAGGAGTTTATCCCTATGCTCTTATAAGGGTAATGAGACATGAAGGAAGAAATCAAGTCATACCTCAAGTTTCCAACATGGTCCAGTACAAGGTAGACTTCAAAGGGGATATCATCCCTTTCAATTTCGAGGCACAACATATGTGGAATCATAAGGTCATTGTGGAAAAGGATACTATTGAGCCAAATAGGTATCATGTCAGTCATGTGTACTTCTACCCATCTTCGTTGGTCAAGTATAGGAGGTTACGCAAAAGGGTCTTCGAGTATGAAGCTAAGCATCTGGAACAACACAAAGTGTATATGGAAGAGATCAACGAATGGAGGGAAATTGCCACTAAATCAACAGAGACATTAGAATATTTGGAGAAAGGGTTGATGGAGCTTGAGGGAAAGATAAAGAAGAGGCTTTCAAATTGTCTGAACATGGATGGCAATGAAAGATGGCATTTAGAAAAGGCTTACCTATTGTTGGATATATGCGACCTGGGGAACTTGATTGATGGAGTCAAGAGAACCAAGCACGGGGAAGGTCCGTTTGGGACCAAGTAGATTTGGAAATGATGTTCTTTACTGCTTTCTAGATTAGTTTTAGATTTCGATTGTAATAAGGAAAATGCCATTAGTAACTTTCTTATTATAGTCGATTTAGTAAGTATTTGATTTATTTTTGCATTAATGAAATGTCGCAATTCTTGGCATCAATTTTCTCCAAGTCCATGTGTCGCTTAGGCCCACCTCGGGCACAACAAGGTACCCCAAAATTAGGACACGATTTACTACGTGATTTTGCAAAACATATTTATTATTGCGAGCATTCTTTCAATATCCTTACTGACTTGGTTACCTTTTGTTTGTTTTTTCTTTCTTTTGATTATTTCCATTCCCCAAGGTTGCTCTGTGCATACTGGAATCATCCACATAGCACACTAGATCCTGAGGTCCTCCACCTCCTCCTCCACCAAGTGATCCTAAAGGCGGAAGCAAAGGGAAAGGAAAAATGGATGATTTAAGCGGTATCAGAAAAGACAATGCTACTATGGCAGAAGATATTGAAACTTCAGATAGCCGAAGTACTCTGGCACAAAACAAATTGGTCTTATGCCTGGAAGAGAAAATCCTGGAGCTACAAGGAGAACTTGATCAGGTCCGAAACATGGCAAACCTTTCCCTCACCCTAAACGTCCATGATATCAACCAACAAAATCCAAACGCCCAAAACCCGGCACCACCCCAAAACACACAGAACCAAAATCCACCGCCGAATCCTCCTGCACCACATCAATCCACCACACCTCCTCAGAACCATAACCCTCCACCGATACCTACTCCTCAACAACACCATCATCATCCAACTCAATATCTATAAACCATCACTTATTACACCCCTCATAATGCGCCACAACCTACTCCTGATCCCCAAAACTCAACAAATGACCACCCTTATGCCCAGATTCCCGGAGTTTATCAAAGCAATCCCATATATGTGGAAACTTTACCCCACGTCCCACAACAAACCCTATATATACCGGAATCAACCGAGAAGGACTTGCTCTTCAAGAACATGGCGAAAGAACTCAAGAAGCTCACTGGAAGAGTTCAGAGCGTCGAAGGTGGTAAGGGAATTGAAGGTTTGAATTATGAGGACTTGTGCATTCAACCAGATGTGGAACTGCGCGAGGGTTACAAACCTCCCAAGTTCAAAATGTTCGATGGAACTGGTGATCCGAAGGTACATTTAAGGACATATTGTGACAAACTTGTATGAGTGGGAAAAGATGAATTTGTATGAATTTGTTCATGAGAATCCTCAGAGGAGATGCTTTGGCTTGGTACATCAGCCAGAACCCAAAGAAGTGGGTTAATTGGGTGAGCATGGAATAAGATTTCATGGAGAGATTCAGGTTCAACACAGAAAACGTACCAGATGTTTTCTACATTCAAAATCTCAAGAAGAAACAAACAGAAACTTTTCGCGAGTATGCTACTCGATGGAGATCTGAAGCTGCAAAGGTAAGGCCAACGCTTGAAGAAGAACAAATGAATATGTTCTTTGTCAGAGCTCAAGACCCGCAATACTATGAACGGCTGATGGTTATTGAAAATCATAAATTCTCTGACATCATCAAGCTGGGAGAAAGAGTCGAAGAAGGAATTAAGAGTGGAATGGTGACGAATTTCGAAGCACTGTAGGCCACAAATAAAGCCTTGAAATAATGAGGTATCTCGAATAAGAAAGAGGTAGGTGCTGTGATGGTAGCCCAAGGTCCAAAATCTCCTATCACATACCAAACACCTCCACCCATATACCAGCCTTCACCCCTCAAGTACCAACAACCTACTGCCACCTACCACTCTTATAACACCCAACCCAGATATTATCACTCACCAGCACCCGCCCGCCAAAATTACAAAACCAAT
Organism: Nicotiana knightiana; assembly: GCA_005239525.1. Taxonomy (NCBI): domain Eukaryota; kingdom Viridiplantae; phylum Streptophyta; class Magnoliopsida; order Solanales; family Solanaceae; genus Nicotiana; species Nicotiana knightiana. The sequence goes on along the minus strand of ML390439.1, from coordinate 89,450 downwards.
ACCATACTTCGACTGTAGACCAACCAGAAAATACACTCCAATTGCGGAACCCATAGACTAAGTGTATGAGAGACTGAAGGTTGCTGGTTATGTCACCCCCATCCCTGCCATTGCTATGGAAAACTCTTCTCAGTGGATTAACCCAAACAAGACATGCGCCTATCACTCGGGATTAAAGGGCCATACTATTGATGAGTGTCGCACGTTCAAGGACAAGATTCAAACATTGGTTGACACCAAAGTCGTACATGCTAAGAAAGCTACACCAAATGTTCGTAATAATCCTCTCCGGGATCACAGAGGTGAAGGAGTGAATGTGATAGAAACCGATGAAGAATGGGATCCAGAGGGGTCAGTTCGACTCATTCGGGAGGGGTATGATCTTAAAACATCTCCATTCACCCTCGCGCCCATTGTGGTGCAAACCCAAGCACCGCTTGACGGCGAGGTAACCGCACCAGCACCGTTTGAAATCGAGGTATCCACACCCTTCACTATTATGGTAGCACCCACTCCATCTGACAAGTATGATGCTATATCTTGGGATTATGTTGCGGAAGCAAGGAGGAAAAGAAAGGAAAAAAATGGAAGAAACAGGTGCAGCACAAGGCATGACCAGAACTGGCAGAGTGTATACACTTGAATAAGCTGTGTATAAGCTGCCTGTCATTGAGACTAGCCCACCAACATCAGTAGTGGGGAAATGGAAAACATGGTCAGGCAGGTACTGGAAAGCCACAAAATCACCTTTTATGAATACGAACTGCCACCAGAAGGACTAAGTCACAACATGGCACTACATATCACAATTTAATTTGAGGATAAGTTCATCGACAGGGTCCTGATAGATGGGGGCTCAAGTCCCAATATATGTCCACTGACTACTCTGAAGAGGTTGGGTAAAGGCTTGTACGAGATATGAGCAGGAAGTATGAATGTGAAGGCGTTTTATGGATATCAAAGGGCCACAATCGTAGAAATCAACCTCAGCCTACAAATGGGCCCAACCTGGTTTAATGTTGAGTTTCTAGTGCTGGATATATCTGCTACCTATAATCTATTGTTGGGGAGGCCCTGGATACATGCCACTGGGGCAGTGGATTCTACTCTGTATTAGGCTGTGAAGTTTGAACGGAACCATCAGGAGGTGATCATCCATGGATATGGGAGTAATCCCATCTATACCAATCGGACTGTTCCAGTCATCGAGAACAGGAAGAAGCTGGGTGAAGAAAAATACCATCATATCGAGCGCGTCAACGTAATTGAAAAGGACAAATGATGGAGAACCAAGATAGAAAGCATACTGCTGTGGACATGGTATGAACCTGGCAAGGGTCTCGGCAAGAACCTCCTGGGTATCACCAAACCAGTGCAACCTAAGTGTCATGGTAAAACATTCGAGCTTGGGTACGAATATACTTGGAAAGAGTACCAAGATTTATCACCGCCATGGCGTGGTCCTTATTATCCACTGGAACAACTGGTACCATCTCTACAACATACATTCCAACAAGCAAACGTGATGTGGGGATCTGAGCAAGATGAAGTCTTAGCCGCACGAGGAAGTTAATTCTAGATGAACAAGATATGGATTTCAATGAAATAGTTGAGGAGGAGAAGGAGAAATACCTTACCATTCAGACTGTGGAGAAAGGATTTGTTCTCAAGAATTGGACTGCTGCACCATCCCGGGCCCGTTGAGTTCCTAACATTATTATTCCCTATCCTGATGAAGCTATGACTGTGACATGTAATGAGATAATGCAACATATGGATAGTGATTCGGAGGATCTGGAAGAAGATACAATACCCAAGGAAACGTCAGAGAGGTGGAAAATTTTGAAAGCAAACCAAAGTCTAACTTGGACGAAACTGAAGCGGTTATTCGTGTTGAAGTAGAAATCCCTTCTTTAAGAATTATACAAGAAGCAGGGCACTACGAGCTCTGCAGAATGGATACAGAGCTGATACGAACAACTAGCTCTCATTTATGGGAAAAGAATGAATGTGGTATATCACGGTCAACTCTACTAGAACAGGATGGAAAAAGCTTTTAACCAAAAGGTCAGACCAAGGAAATTCACACCGGGGCAATTGGTGCTAAGGCGAATCTTCCCACATCAAGATGAAGCCAAGGGGAAGTTTTCACCCAAATGGCAAGGTCCTTACATGGTTTATCGAGTACTAGCAGGAGGAGTACTCATACTTGCATAAATAGACACAGAGATTTGGCCAAAACCTATTAACTCAGACGCAGTCAAGAGATACTATGTTTAGGATTTTTTACATTTCTTCACTTGATGTAACTGAACTACGATTGACCTGATTCCCGTTTAAGAGAGGATGCGTAGGTAGCCCTGTGGGTTCGGTCACATCTTAATAAAACCTTCATTTTCCCTATGATTAGAAATTGGGGCAAGATCGCAAGTCCAACCAACTTCATCATATGCGGAACAATCAAAAGTATTGTCAGAAGTATGCATTTAAACTGGGGCAGAATTTTGGGGAGGACCCTCAAAATTCTAAGGCAAGGAGGTTGCAATGTCTATAAAATGTGTCATAGTCACCGGTTCATCTAAATTATTTGATATCATATACTACTACATTTATCAAATGCATGCATACTTTTTTTTGATAATTTTGTTCCTATGACAACCAGATGTTGCATAGAGAAACTCAAACAATATCTCAAGACAGGAGCAAAGACAAAGCAAGAAAACAAAAGCACAAACCGACCTCCCCCCCAAAAAAATCACTATTTTTCTTTGGATACAGGCACGATAAAACAATAATATCCGCAGGTGCATTAGGTTGCTACCTTCATGATGACAAATTACCTAGCGCAAACACCCCCAGATAAGAAATACTTTACTTTCTCACTGCCACTCATCGTTCTCTTTCATAAGGCTAAGCATTGCCTTTCCCTGCTTGAGACTAAGCATTGTATCTTCTTTTTGAATGAGGCTAAGAATTGCCTCCCTAATTGCATAAGACTAAGCACTGCCTTTCCTTGCATGAGACTAAGCATTGTCTCCTCTTCTTTCATGAGGCTAAGCATTGCCTCCCTAATTTCATAAGGCTAAGCACCACCTTTCCCTGCATGAGACTAAGAATTATCTCGTCTTCTTTCATGAGGCTAAGCATTGCCTCCTTAATTTCATAAGGCTAAGCACCGTCTTTCCTTGCATGCGACTAAGCATTGTCTCCTCCTCTTGCATGAGGCTAAGCATTGCCTCCCTAATTGCATAAGGCTAAGAACTGCCTTTCCCTGCATAAGACTAAGCATTGTATCTTCTTCTTGCATGAGGCTAAGGATTGCCTCCCTAATTGCATAAGGCTAAGCACTATCTTTTCTTGCATGAGACTAAGAATTGTCTCCTCTTCTTGCATGAGGCTAAGCATTGCCTCCCTAATTGCATAAGGCTAAGCATTGTCTCCTCTTCTTGCATTAGGCTAAATATTGTCTTTCCTTGCATGAGACTAAGTACTGTTTCCCCTAATTGCAAGAGACTAAGCATTGACCCCTCTTCTTTCATAAGGCTAAGCACTTCCTTCCCCTACACAAAATTAAGCATTTCCTTTTCCTTGCATTAGATTAAATATTGTCTCCACTACACTACCTAAAACCTAGCACTATCCCGTTGTTCACCTTGGGCTAAGCACTGCCCTCATCTTACATATGACTAAGCCTTGTCTAGTTTCATCTTCGCATGTGACCAAGCATCATATCTTTGCATTTCATGGGCTGAAACATCAACGTCTTGTCCAAAGGCGTCATAGTCTAAAGTCATCATCCTCATCGCCCGGAGACACCATGCCATGGCCTGAGGATCTCCCAATATTGCACATCATTATTCAAAGGCGTCATCATCCGGAGTCACCATCCTCATGGCCCAAGGAAACCATTTCATGGCCTGCGAATCCCTTACCATATGCTTCATGGCCCAGGATGTCATGGTCTAAGGATATCATCCTCACCGTCCAAAGACAACCTTCATGGTCCGAAGGGAATTTGCATCATGTTTAAATGTTTGCAATAACCCATATATATATATTCGCATGCATCGTATTTTAAATTTTGCAGGTAATTCAGGAAGTAACAATTCTTCAAACGGGAGTCATTTTCGCTCCGGTTTCTGGTCACAACGTTCACATCATTTAATTGTTTCAAACATAACCGACCACCAGCAATTGGCCACCTTTCACTCTATGACCGTTCAGATACTCGTTATGTTATACATCTGTAATGTTTCAGATTCACATTCATGACTCCGTATAAATTCATCTGATACTATCATATCCAAGGGAACCCTTTCCGAAACATACGACCATTCTTATAACAACTCCATTGGTTTCGTCCACCGTTGGCTCCAGAACTACACACGACCTGATTCTCGTAACACCAGGGATATGTAGGCAACTCAGGAACTAGGGTTTGGCCTCCATTTTTCAAATCACATCATTCCTTATTCTATTCGGCCAAAATTGGTCATCATTTTCTTTACCCGACAATTCTTTCATCATTCTCGAGTAAAGAGGGGCAGCTGTTGTTACCCAATTTTGTCCTCATATATTTTCAAATAATATATATACTTTCAAAACATCATTTTGCATCATTATTTAGTTACAAATCTATACAAGCATTTTTCTATAATGTTCCATAATTTTTAGAGCTTTAAAATTAATTTTTCTGCATTTAAATTACTTGAATATTTATTAATTACTCCTTTCAACTATTTTGTGATGATTTAATTACCTAAAATTATTATTTTGCATCTTTAATACTTGATTCATATATTTTATTCTATTTGTTTATAATTACATTAGTATTTTTAGGCCATTTGTACAATTTTGCAATAATAACATGTATTTTACAATTTTATTGCATTTGTCATTTTATTTAAGGTCAAAAGAATATCTTACATTTTTATAATCTTCTAATATTAATTTAAAATATTAATTTGAATAAATAGAATTTCTTATAATTTATTTAATTATTTTATTAAATTATTTTCCCTTTAATTTCCTATTTTAAAATATGGCCCAAAATTGGGATTAATTTAGGACCAGATAAGCCCAAATCTCTGGCCCAAAAACCCTAGCCCAATACCAATAACCCATCACCCCACACCCATTTTATATGGCCCGCCCCACCCTCCTTTAATCTTGGCTGTTGATCTAAGAGATCAATGGCTCACAATCCACCCCCCCTGTCTCGCCTCACTCTGAATTAGCCAAGATCACCGGCCAATTTTTGATTTCTATCAACTAGGTTTTACCTACTTTTTCTCTAATCCGACCTTTTACAGATTCTGCATGTTATTATTTCCTTATTTATGTTGATTTTATAGTATTTCCTTGATTTGTTTGTTTGATTTCTACTACTATATAAATCCTTCCCCTTTACCCTTTGAGAGGGACCTTTAATCACTAGATTCACTAAAAAATTGAAGCTATTACTTTATTGTTCTCCCATTCTCTTATTCTGTACATGATTCTTGGCTGGCTGAAAGCCAAGGCCACTGAAATTCTATTCTTCAACCTTTCTTGGTGCGAGCACTGCCCGGGGTTCATTTGAAGCCCTTGGGAGCTCTGACGCACTAAGATTCCGGGCTCTTTCTCTTTGTTGATATTCATAGTACTGTATAATTTGCTCTTTCTTGTTGTCTATTTAACTGGTAAGTCTCTTGGATTTACGATTTCATTCTTCTGTGTTTACGTCCTGCATATTCTCGCCTCTGAGTTTCATGACTTAATGTGTTATTAGACCATCTATATGTGTAACTTTGCTAGCACTACACTCGTATTATTATTTGAACCTATTCAGCATTTGGCCTTTTTTTAAACTTAAAATCTCCTGTTTTTAGATATGTTATTCGAATATGCTTCACCTAAATAATTTGGACCTTCTTAAGTTCATTTAGCCTAATGTATTGGTACCTGAATGTTTATATTACTGTTTGACATGCTTTTTCTTTCCTACTCTACTCTGCAATGACTGCCTCACACCTGCAATGTGTTATAATCTAGGACTTGCTCCCCTGCAATTGTGTCACTCAGAATGTCTTTGGCTTACTTGATTCCATATCCCTTTAGTGATTATTTGAGACTTTAGAGTAACTATCCCAGCTTGTGTTTCCTTATGATGTTTGATATTGTTTTGTTTCGTGATGTAAGTTAGCATGTCTGTCTTTTGATATTGTGATGGATACTTGGGACCCCTAGGATTTAAACTCTTTAAGTTGGTACTCTACCTAGATTTTTTTTGGTATGATGCATTTTTATATATTAATCTTGAAATCTCAGGGAACTTGTTTCTCCCCTAACTCTCTTAATGTGTTTCTGCCAATGTGTTACTTCTTGCTAAGTTTGGAACCTATAATAGCAACCTGCCTCTAAGTCTTGTCGACCTTCTTAACTAGCATTTATGTGTATTAAACAACTTTGCTATGTCTTCTTTTTAAAATACAAGTGTATCTTTTGAAATTCTGTCCCTTAACCATTGTTCCCTCACTCTCATTTGTTGCCTACACTACTCTGAATCTATAACATTTGGCCGGCTGAAAGCCAAGGCCCCTAGGACTTTTTCTATTGATCTCCTTAGTGTGAGAACTTCTCGGGGTCCATTTGAGACCCTTGTGAACTCTAACACACTAGGACTTGGGGTTCTTTGGCCAGTCTCCTTACTATTGAGACTTGAGCTATCTCTGATACTCAATTCTTTCCTCATTCTATCTACTGAATATGCAAATTGATTTGTTTAAGTAATTCAATGTTTGGGTCATATGGTCAATCTGTGGCTGTTTGGTTTGGCTTGAGTTCCTCTATGGTTTCTAGGCTGTGTTGATGAATATAGTCCCCTGTTGGTATCTGGGTATGCTACGTGTGAAGAAAGCATTTTTGAAGGCCCAGTCAATACTAGCTATCTCTTTTTGGGTATGCTATAGGTCTACTGTTGTTTCTTGTATAATATTTTGTTATTACATTAATGATTGGATCTATAATAATTTTGTAATAAACGATTAGGGTATTAGTAAATCGGCGAAATGGGCACGCTCTAATGCTTGCATGCAAGGGTAGAAAACATGCCGATAGGATTCTTATGATCTACTTGTTATCCATCCTGATATATATGCCATTCAATTTCTATGTGCACTTGTAGAAATCATGCCATTAGGAGAATCACACACTCACAAAACTTGCCTACCATCAAAGCATAAGTATTTTATTTATTCCTATGTCTGCTGCTAGATAGCATGTCTATAGAAACAAAATGTCAATGACCATTCTTTCAATTTGCATAACTACGTCACATTCACTAGAAATCAAGACTATAGGATTTTAATTAGTTAATTTGCTATTGTTATCATACTGCTCACCTAGAAAACATGTCTATAGGGGCTAAGTAGAAAAACCAGTTGCAATCGCCAATCGTTAGAAATCTTGCCTATAAGGTATTACTACTCGCTCTAAAAGTGTTAATGGTTTACTTTTCAAATGCTATTTTATTGCTTAGCCACGCCGCTATTAGAAAGCATGAGTAATTCTGAGTATTTCCAACGGTTTTCATTGCCCCCGTACTGTGTAAATCACTTAGAGATCATGTATATAAGTTTAAAGTAGCGTCTCGCATATGAAACTGCCTGCACGTTGGAATCCAAGGTCACATAGAAGTAATGCCTATAGGGCTTAAGGACTTTAATTTTTCTCAGTTATGAAACTGTATAATGCCTAATGTGAGAACCCGTTTTGTGTGCATTTGTTGTTTAAGGGTTGAGGCTAACTTGAGCGCTTAACTGTCCTTACTTGAAGTCCAACTTGTTTGTATGTAGCCTAGTTTTATCATTTTGAGCAGCCTAAGTAAAGTCTAGAACCACCCAAATAGAGGTCCAATGCCTCTTGGACCATAGGCACGGGACATGTAGTGCACGCATAAGGTACGACTTAGAACTAAATTAGAGCGCATTTAGGTAAACAAATTTAACATAGTAATCGGGTAGCAGGAGATGATAGTCTATGCCCACTGAATAATATGAGTAACTCCCTAGGTCAAGGGAGTTGCAAAGTATTAATTATGTTGCACGGGGTGATCCTTTAGGCTAAAAAACTTAGGACCCCCCTCTTCTTTATACATTTAGTCATCTAATATAACCGTTATAGTTATATCCTTATAATCCTTATTTATATTATAATAAATTTCTTTGACCCTTACCCTCTTTGTTTATCTTACCTAAATTATAATCCATATAGTCTTAAGTTCGGCTGCACCCATAGTTGTGGAACTAGAAGAGTGCCTAACACCTTCTCTTTGAGGTAATTTGAGCCCTTACCCGATTTTTGGTGGCATTGACTAGTCAAACAAAGCTATTTGCATAATAGGTGCCCTATCGCACCTCAAAATCAATAGGTGGTGAATCTTCTCTTCTTTTAACACCCTATCTCCTATTTAAAAGAGTTGTAACATGTCAAAGCTCGCTTTCGCCAGAAAACGGGGCACGACAGTCGCTGATGCTCATACTTCACATGCTGGAAATTTAGACACCGAGCCACATACTCCACTATGTCCTTATTCAATCTCCTCCACTAGTAATGCTGCCTAAAGTCCTGATACATCTTTGCGCCACCCGGATGAATGGAATACCGCGAAGTGTGAGCCTCCTAGAGAATCAACTCATGCAAACCATATACATTGGGCACACATAGCCTGCCCTGCATCCTCAATGTACCATCATCCCCAATAGTGACCTCCTTAGCATCACCGTGCTGGACCGTGTCCTTCCTGACAAGCAGATGGGGGTCATCATAATGACGCTCCTTGGTACGATAATAAAGAGAAGATAGAAAGACCACACAATCCAATACTCGACTCAGCTAAAAAATATCCAATCAAACAAACTGGCTGGCTAAGGCCTGAACATCCAACGCCAATGGCCTCTCTACTGCTGGAAGATATGTTAAGCTCCCCAAACTCTCCGCCCGGCGACTCAAAGCATCGCCCACAACATTGGTCTTCCTGGGATGGTACAAAATGGTGATATAATAGTCATTAAGCAGCTCCAACCACCTCCCCTAACGTAAATTAAGATCCTTCTGTATGAACATATGTTGCAAACTCTGGTGATCGGTGTAAATCTCACAATGGACACGGTACAAATAATGCCGCCAAATCTTCAAGGCATGAATAATAGCTGCTAATCAAGGTCATGCACGGGATAGTTCTTTTCATGGGGATTCAACTGGTGTGAAGCATAAGCAATCACTCTACCCTCCTGCATCAACACACACCCAATACCGATCCGAGAAGCATCACAATACACTGTGTAAGAATCGGAAGTTGATGGTAGAACTAGAACTGGAGCTATGGTCAAAGAAATCTTGAGCTTCTGAAAGCTCTCCTCGCACCCATCCGACCACCTAAAAGGAGAACCCTTTTGGGTCAATTTGGTCAAGGGCGTTGCAATAGACAAAAATCCCTGCACGAAGCGTCGGTAATAACCAGCCAAACCAAAAGCTCCGAATCTTCATGGATGAGGACAGTCTGGGCCAACTCTGAACAACCTCATCTTCTTCACATCCACCTGAATACCCTCACTGGACACCACGTGCCCCAAGAACGCCACTAAACTGAGCCAAAACTCACACTTGCAAAGTTCTTCTCCCTCAACCGCTGCAACACAATCCTCAGATGCTGGGCATGCTCCTCCTGGCTATGAGAGTACACCAGGATATCATCAATGAATACAATAATAAATAAGTCAAGATAAGGCTGAAACACATTGTTCATCAGATGCATGAACGCTGCTGGGGCGTTGGTCAGCCAAAAGGCATCACACGGAACTCATAATGGCTATATAGGGTCCTGAAAGCTGTCTTAAGAATATTCGAGTCCCGAATATTCAACCGGTGATATCCGGACCTCAAATAAATCTTGCCTCAAATTTAGCTCCTTCTGCTTGAACAAATATTGCAAACTCTTGTGATCCGTGAACACCTCACATGACACGCCAAACAGATAATGCCTCCAAATCTTTAGCGCGTGGACAATGGCTGCTAACTCCAAATCATGAACTGGATAATTCTTCTCGTGGATCTTCAACTAACGCGAAGAATATGCAATAACCTTGCCATCCTGCATAAACACTACACCACGTCCAACCCGAGATGCATCAAAATACACATTATATGGCCCTGAACCTGTGGGCAAAACCAACACCGGCGCCGTAATCAAAGTTGTCTTGAGCTTCTGGAAGCTCGCCTCACACTCCTCTGACCACCTAAACTGGGCACCCTTCTAAGTCAACCTGGTCATCGGGGCTGCAATAGATGAAAACCCCTCCACAAATCGACGGTAATAGCCCGCCAAACCTAAGGAACTCTGGATCTCTGTGGCTGATGTGGGTCTAGGCCAATCCTTGATTGCTGAAATATTCTTAGGATCCACCTGAATACCCTCTACTGATACAATATGATCCAGAAATACAACTGAACTCAACCAAAACTCACATTTCGAAAACTTGGCATATAACTGTCTATTCTTCAGAGTCTGAAGGACGACTCGAAGGTGCTGCTCATGCTCCTCCTGGTTGCGGGATTAAATCAAAATATCATCAATGAATATAATCATGAAGGAATCCAAATAAGGCCTAAACACTCGGTTAATCAAATCCATAAAATCAGCTGGGGCATTGGTCAACCCGGATGACATCACTAAGAACTCATAATGCCCATACCGAGTGCGAAAAGTTGTCTTAGGGACATCAGATGCCCTAATCCTCAAGTGATGGTATCCAGATCTCAAATCAATCTTCGAAAATACCTTAGCACCCTGAGTTGATCAAACAATTCATCAATCCTCGACAACAGATACTTATTCTTGATGGTAACCTTGTTCAACTTCCGATAATCTATGCACATCCTCATCGACCCATCCTTCTTCTTAACAAACAACACCGGTGCACCTGAAGGTGAGACACTAGGCCTAATAAAGCCTTTTTCAAGCAAGTCCTGCAACTGTTCTTTCAACTCCTTCAACTTATGACAAAATAGAAATGGGTTGAGTGCCCGGAGCTAAATCAATGCAAAATTCAATATCCCTGTCGGGTGGCATACCCGGCAGGTTTGCAAGAAACACCTCCGGATGGCCTCCTGCTGGCTGACCTCTACCTCTAGTAGCCTGGCCTCCACCTCTAATTGCCTGACCTCCACCTCTAACACCTCGACCCCCACCTCTGCTTGGCTGAGCGGGTGGCAGAACACCTGGTGCAGGAACCATCCCACAAGAACACTGGTGTTGAGAAGTGCTCGAGGCTCGAGGGCAAAATCTAGCAATGTGCCCTGGACCCCCACAAGTATAACAAGATCTCGAATGCTGAGTCTGCTGGCCCTGAAATTGTCCATGATGACCTGAGTAACCACCCTGAAAACTCTGGAGCGGCGGTGAACTGATTGGAGCTAGTGGTGAACTGTAGGGAAACTGATCAGAATACTACATGTGAGAACCATGGCCATCTGGAGCACTCCGAAAAACTTGAAGTGCTGACTGAAACGGCCTAGGAGGATGTACCCTACCAAAAGAATCCTTGCCTCCAGATGAGACACCACTGAACCGGCCAAAATGACGAGGCCTCTTGTCAAACCCTTGACCACTCCCCTGTGATAGAACCATCTCAACTCGTCTGGCCACATTGGGTGCATCCTGTAAAGAAATATCACTCCTAGTCTCCTTCGCCATCTGCAATCTGATCGGCTGAGCCAGTCCCTCAATAAATCTCCTCACCCTCTCTCGGTCTGTGGGAAGTATTATAATAGCATGATGGGCCAAGTTAATGAATCTGGTCTCATACTGAGTGACGGTCATAGAACCCTGCTGGAGACGCTCAAACTGCCTCCTATAATCCTCTCTCTGAGTGATAGGGAGAAACTTCTCCTGAAAAAAATCGGAGAACTGGGCCCAAGTCAAAGGTGGTGATCTAGCTGGTCTGGCCAAATAATAATCTCTCCACCAAGTCTTGGCGGAACCTGACAGACAAAAAGTAGCAAAGTCGACCCCATTGTTATCCACTATCCCCATGATCCGTAGAACCTCATGGAAGCTATCCAAGTAGTCTTGGGGATCCTCTGAAGGTGGACCACTGTAAGTAGTAGTAAACAACTTGGTGAACCGATCCAACCTCCACAAAGTATCAGCAGACATAGCTGCTCCATCACTGGTCTAAGCCACAATACCCGGCTAAACTACCCCAGCTGGCTGAGCTACTGGAGTCTGAAAACTGAAAAGCCAACTGCTCTGGAGTGCGAGTAGCAGGTGTTTGGGCTCCTCCCCCAGCATAAGAGACGGCTGGTGCTGCAGGAAGCAAACCTGCCTGAGTGACACCCTCCATGAGGCCCACTAGACGGACCAGAGCATCTTGAAGTACCGGGGTAGCGATGAACCCCACGGAAACCTGAGCTGGTCCAACCAGGACTGTTTGGGCAGGAACGTCATCAACAAACTCTACCTGAGGCTCCACCACTGGGGCTGCTGCTCTGGGCTGAGCTCTACCCCTGCCTCGGCCTCTAGCACAGCCTCGGCCCCTCGTAGGAGCTGCAACTGGAGAATTGAGCTGCTGATCAGTGGATGAAGAAGCAAGTGTTCTCGCCATCTGCGAGAGAATATAGTAGAAATTCAATTAGTGTTGAGAAATCAAATCGCACGACAGAGAAGAATAGATGTGAAGTCATTCCTAAACTCTACAGCCTCTAGGGTATAAGCACAGACGTCTCCGTACCGGTCCCCCGACTCTACTTGTCACAACCCAAAAATCCATTAAGGTCGTGATGGCGCCGGACACCACAGTCAGGCAAGACAACACTCATTAGTCAATTAAGTTCCCTTTTTTTATTATTTTGAAATCGTTATTTTTCATTTTATTATATGAAAATCGATAAAAATTTACTGAATAAATCACAAGGTTTTAACACCTCAATTAACAAATACACCCCAGTATCCGGTGTCACAAGTGCATGAGCAATTTCTAAGAAAAACCAAATAAAATACAATAACCGTCCAGAATACAAATGGGACAGTAAAGAAAGTACAATACATCCGAGGAAGACTCTATTGGCTGCGGGTCGTCTCGAGGGGAGCAACTCTCCTAAGTCTCCAGGTCAGCCACCTCACTGCGTCAAGCGGGGCCACTAGATATACATGTACCTGTGCAATAAAAATGCACACCAAGTGTAGTATGAGTGCGAAAATAACGTGTACCCAGTAAGTATCCCGCCTAACCTCGAAGAGGTAGTGACGAGAGGCCGAATTTGACACTTGCTAGAGGTCAATTTAATAAAAATCAAGGGTGACACTACGCATGGATATCATAGGTAATTAACAAATAGTGGTAGGAAATAACAACTTCTTCCACATTTAAAAACTTCAAATCTTCGTCATTTTCAGTTGACAACTTATAATTCTAGGCCAGTAAATAGTTAACAATCTCAGAAAGTACTCAGCAAATATCATGCGCAAGAAATACCGAGGGTCGAACGACTCGAACCATCAATAATAAAATGTGCACTGCCGAACGGTCGAATGGCTCGAACCATGGATGCATCTATTACCCAGCACGCGAATCATACATGCGACGCGGTTAAATATAAATAATAGAGTTACCCCGCTCACGAATTATACATGCGACGTAGGTACTCATATAAATAATAGAGTTACCCCGCTCACGAATTATACATGTGACGCATGTACTCATAGATACACACATTCAAACAGTAAATCCAGACTTTATCAGGAAAACAATTACCCAAGGAAGTGATAAGTTCTTTTTTAATGGTCACGAACATAGTACTTAAATCTTTTCTAGAAATTCATTTGCCAAGTTCGATAAGGTTTAAACATTTTTAAATTTATCAATAAAGTTACAAGTACGACAAATAAAACATGCTTTTGGGTCCTAGACTACCCGGACATAAGCATAATAGTAGCTACGCACGGACTCTCGTCACCTCGTACGTACGTAGCCCTCACAAATAGTAGCACATGATTGATTATTTCACCTATGGGGACAATTCCGCCTTACAAGTTTAGAAAGGAGACTTACCTCGCTTCGAAGATTCATGACCGGCCTCCAAGCCCTTCCGACGACTCAAATTGATGCACAACGCCCCAAAACTATCCAAATAACGGGAAAACCAATGAAAATATACTCTAATACTTATAACAATTCAATTTATATAGATTCCCAACTCTGGTCGGAAAGTTGACAAAATCACCCTTGGGCCCACGTGCCCGGATTCTGAAAATTTTCAAAGATAAAGATTACCCATTACTTTAAGAACTCAAATATATAATTCTCTTTCAATTTCATGCCCAAATTCGCGGTCAAAATCCAAAAATACAAATTCTAGGTCTTCCCACCAAAACCCCAAATTTCTATAAATTTTCTTCTCTAATCCATGCATAATCCAAGTACTTAACTCAAGATGGGAAGAAATCACTTACCTTATGGAAGATGCTGAAAATATCACTCCAAAATCTCTCCAAAATCGCCTTCCATCGAATAAATGAAGTGCAAATGATCCAAAACCTCGATTTTAAAATACACACAGCCCAGTCCCGACCTCCGCACCTACGGCCTCCAGCCTCGCACCTGCGCGCCCGCAGGTGCGCCCAAGCACCCGCACCTGCAGCTTCCTCCTTCCCAGCCGGGCTTCGCACTAGCTCTTCCTCTTCCGCCTCTGTGCCTTTGCAGGTGCAGAAATAACCTCGCACCTGCGCCCCAGCCAAGCCAATCAAATTCCACATCTGTGACGCCAAAGCCGCACCTGCGGCCTTTTTTGCGCAGCTGCGGTCGCACCAGACATCAGATGTTTTAGCCCTTCCTCAACTCCAAGTTCGATCCGTTAACCACCCGGAATCCACCCGAGGCCCCCGGGACCTTGTCCAATCACACCAACCTGTTCCAAAATATAATACAGTCTTGCTCGAGGCCTCAAATCACATCAAATAACATCGAAACAATGGATCGCAACTCAATTCAATCTTTATGAACTTTGAAATTTCCAACTTCTACATTCGATGCCGAAACGTATCAAATCACGTCCGATTGACCCCAAATTTTGCACACAAGTCACATTCAACCTTACACACCTGCTCCAACTTTCGGAATCGGAATCCGACCCCGATATCAAAATTTCCACTTCGGTTTAATTCCTCAAAAACCTTCAAATTTCTAACTTTAGCCAATATGAAATTGCGCAAGAATCCCATCATAACTCCAGAACCATTATTAGGGTGAACACTTCAACACATAGAAACCTCTTACTTTCCTCAATTCAAGAGAACAATAACAATATTCAAGTGAATTCTCACAATCACCCAACATGCAAATCCTTAAGTAGTGGTTTGAACCACCATAAACCTTCCGGGATCCGCCTACACCTGACAGACCATAGCACTCGAATGCTCCCACATGAAATCCATTACAACAGCCGACAAGCCCTGCATATACCCGCACAAACCATACACATAACTCAACCACACTGAAGGAACTGATCACTGCCGTAAGTGCCATTTCAACCATGGCTAGCCAATCCATCTTCTCTCTAATTATCCTTAATTTCCTCAGAAATAATAGTAACCCCATTCAACTCATAACAAACTCAATCCTCACTCATCCCGAGTGGCCTTGATTCACGAGGCCATTCTGTCTCAATCTCACAACCCGTCTCATACCCTTCTAATAATCTTCCTACAACCTGGAGTTTACTTCTCTCACTGTCCCAATACTATCCAGCACGCTGAATCATATCATAGAACACCCCAACCATCTTCCCTTTTTCTCAGAAATTATACTGCAAAAGCTCGACTCTTAATCATACTGCTGCCTGAAACGCTAAAACACCGAATTCTTAACTTCGAATTCATTAGAAGCACTATTGAGAGTCACCCACTCTGACTGGCCCCAAACACAATCAACTCCAAGGCCCTTCTAGCACATGAACATCCTCTCAATGAAGTATGTGACTGAGTCACTACCTTTACAACTCGCCTATGCCTTAATCATAAATTCTGAATCTTCCAAAGCCTAACCCTGGTCCAACAAGGCCTACTTTTGCACACATTCATCATTTTACTCCTTTCCCTTAGCTGTAATAACTTGCCAACATGCCGAAAATTCGCAACCCCATGATAACACAATCCTACAACCTAACTGCGGGTGGTGGCACTCCCTCACTTAGCCCGAAGCTACTCCTTGCACCACCCTAGACCCTACTGAGATCCTTTCCCCTTTGTTAACATGATCTTTCTCAACCAATCCGTTCAACTCTTCCAAATCCTCTTGTTAGCACTCCCTAAATACTCAAATTCTCTAGCATCATTCACACATTCTTCCTCCTACCGAATAGCCACTAGAATCTCTCACAGAAACTTGCCAACCACACAACCGCTAACCTACTCACAGAAGATATCCCACCTGTGGAAATCACCAACTGACACCTTGCAACGATGCCGTACTGCACACCCTCTACAACATCAATATCCCATCCTAAGCCTGTTCTCATTCACCAACTTTACCAGTCCGTCCGCTCCTCATGGACATCTACTAAATGCGCTACAATATCCTCTAATTCACCACTATGCTGTTGCTCTCCCACTTGTTAAACGCATTCATTTAAACAACTACCTGACTTCCGTTCCTTACATCTGGCCTTTTAGAAAGGGAACCACCACCTGACACTTTTCACATACCTTCCTTAATCGTATGCTGCCCAATTGCTGCCTCAATTCAACATCATTCTCTGTAGCTCTTAAACCAGCAGGTCACCACGACTTCAAACTCTCCGAAGATCATCTATCTCGAGCTGCCTTCATTATCAACACTCATCCAATACTGAACCACCGCGCCTCACAGTCTCTGACAGCCGCTTCTTCAATACTTCTTCACAGTACTCTGACCCCATGCAACCAAAGAAACCACAACACCGACAAACCTAACATATTCCATACGATCAGTGACGACGACATCACATCACATGTGCATATCCCACCTCACTTAAAAACACCAAGTCTTACTACTTTATCAATCCAAAACTTGACCATTTATAGTCCAAATGCCTTTCCTCTGCCGGAACTAAAATGCTGAAATCTCAAAATGACACCCTGAGAAGACCTCCTTTCAAGCCATTCATCACCCCTCAACATATGGGCAAGCATTCTGTCATCATATCGACATCGTGCGATAACCAATCATAAACATCATAAACACCTGAGCATAACCTCAAGTCCTCGGAATCACAGCTAGTGGCTGAAACAACATATTACCCTTCAGCAGAGCAACGATAATAGCCTCAATCAACTTCGCTGGGAGAAACATCCCGCACCATACCCATAACACCATTTCAATTCCTCAAATTCTTGATTCATAGTAAGCGCTTCGCGACGCGTAATATTGAGTAAGAAGAAACGTAGGCATAAGCCTTAAAGGAATCAAATTGCACGATGAGGAATCAAGAAGGGGAGTACTCCTAACAGCCCTGTAGCCTCTCGAAGATAAGTACAGATATCTCTCTACCGATCCGCAAGACTTTACTAGACTTGCTCATAACTCGTGAAACCTAAGGGAACCTAGAGCTCTGATACAAAGTTGTCACGACCCAAATCCATAAGTTTTCACGGAGCTCTGATACCAAGTTACCACTGGCAGGCAAGCCAATCATTATATGGTTATGTTAAATTTCATGTTTTAACATTTCTGAAATCATTACCTTTCACTTAACACGCAATATCTAAATAAAATCCATTAAGTAGAAATAAGAGTCCAATATTCCATTTTTTGACAAAATACATCCCAAACACATCCCAGAACCCAGTGACACAAGTACATGAGCAATTTCTAAGAATTTTACAAATTCTGCCAAAACTTGTCCGAAATACAAATTGGACAAGGAATAAAAATGAGAGCACAATACATAGAGGAAGGCTCTGCCGACTGTGGGTCGTATTCGAATGATGCAACTCGTCTAAGTCTCCAAGTCAGCAATATTTCTATGAAGGTACCTCTGTAACAAAATGCACAGCAAGCGTAGCATGAGTACGAAAACAACGTGTACTCAGTAAGTATCCCTCCTAATCTCGAAGAGGTAGTGATGAGAGGTCGACTTGACACTCACTAAGGTCCAACAAAAATAATTTAACAATATATGATATCAGTAATAAGCATACGAGGATGATAAAAACAGTAAACATTAAAGATAACTGTAATTCAAAGAAATACTGAGAGTAAATAAGCAATTATTACATCATTTCCCCCCAAATATCTTAAATAAACAATTACTACTTCATTTCCCCCCAAAATATCTTAAATGAACAATTACCACTTTATTTTCCCCCAAATATCTTGTCACTTCAAAATCCATGAAATCATTAACAATTTAACATGTGCATACAGAATAAGTACAACTGGTCTGAGCCATCATAATAATTATATATGTACACTGGCGACGGTCGAACGGCCCGAACCATAATTACATATTTCAATCTCGCCGTGGCATACGGCCCGCTCCCATGAGAGAGGGGAAATAACACTCTGCCCACGGAATATAAATTGCGAAGCAGTCACATGCACACACAATATTAACAATAATGTATCTTTCAATCTCGTCGTGGCGTACTGCCCGCTCCCATGAGAGTGGGGGAAATAACACTCCGCTAGGAGAATGTAAATTAAGAAGCGGTCACATACAGTCATGCACAATCAACAGTCCACCCCGACTACATCGGGAAAACAAATACTCAAGTAAATGACAAATTTCTCTTTTAAAAGTCACAAAAATAGTATTTAAATCTTTTTTCGAAATTCATTTGCCAAGTTTAATAATATTCAATAATATAACCTTATCAGGACTACAATTATCCACGGAAGAGTCAATTCTCTTTCTTTTTTTAAATGATTAAGAAAGGTACACTCTAGCCTTCTTAGGAACTAAATTACAAATTCAATAGCATTATCAATCCAATATTATTGGCAGGATCACATGTACCACACGTAAGGCATGCTAGTGGGTCCTAGACTACCCGGACATAAGCGTAATAGTGGCTACACACGTACCCTCATCACTTCGTGCGTACGTAGCCCCCAAAAATAGTAACACATATTCATTTAATTCACCTATGGGGACAATTCCGCCTCACAAGGTTAGAAAGGAGACTTACCTCGTTCCAAAATTCCATAACCGGCTTCCAAGCCCTTCCGACGACTCCAATGGACGCACAATGTCCCAAAACTATCCAAATAATGACAAATCAATGAAAATATACTCTAATATTTGAAACAACTCATATAAATTCCCAACTCCGCTCAAGGAATTGACCAAAATTCCCTCGGGCTCACGTGCCCGAATTCCGAAAGTTCTCGAAGATAAACTCTACCCATAGCTTTACTAGTTCAAATATACAATTTACTCAAATATTCATGCTCAATTCGTGGCTAAAATCCAAATTACCAAATTTCTAGGTCTTCCCTTAAAATCCCAATTTTATACAAATTCTCATGCCTAATGCCATGTAAGATAACATATTTAGCTTAGGAATGGGAAGGAATCACTTACCTAGTAATGCATGATGAAAATCCCTTCTTGAAGCTCCTCAAAATCGCCCACACTAAATGAAATAATGAAGAAATGGCCAAAATCCCGTTTTAAAACATTCTGCCCAGACCTCATTTCCGCACCTGCGATCCCGCAGGTGCGCCCAAACTCCCGCACCTGCGGCTTCCTCAGCTCCAGCCAAAACTCGTACCTGCGCCCCATTGTCCGAATCTGTGCCTTCGCAGGTGCGGAAATTGCATCGCACCTGCGCTCCCAGCCAAGCCAGTAAAATCTCGCACCTGTAGCACCGCACCTGCGACCAAAGCCTTGCAGGTGCAGTCGCACCAGACACCAGCAATCTCAGCACTTCTTCAAACTCCAAACTTGATCCTTTATCCACCCGAAATCCACCAGAGGCCCCCGGGACCCCGTCCAATTACACCAACCTGTTCCAAAATATAATGCGGACTTGCTCAAGGCCTCAAATCACATCAAAGATGCCAAAATCACGAATTGCACTAAAATTCAAACTTTATGCACTTGAAATTTCCAACTTCTACATCTGATGCCGAAACCTATCAAATAATAACCAATTGACCCTAAATTTTGCAAATAAGTCATAGTTGACATTACGGGCCTGCCCCAACTTTCGAAATCACATTCTGACCCCGATATCAAAATTTCCACTTCCGGTCGGATTTTCTCAAAAACCTTGAAATTTCTATCTTTAGCCAAATGACTTCAAAATGACCTACGGACATCCGAATTCACTTCCGATCGCGCTCCCAACTCCAGAATCACCATACGGAGCTATTCCCAGGCTCGAAATCCCAAACAGACATCAATAACACTGAAATGCGCTTCATGCCAAACTTAGGAATTTTCTTCAAAAATGCTGGCTTCCACAACATACACCGAAACGCTCCCGGGTTATCTAAAGCCCAATCCAGACATACGCCCAAGTCCGAAATCATCTACGAACCTGAAGAAACCTTCAAATCCGTCAGAGGTCATTTACTCCAAATTCCAATCTTAGTTGATTCTTCCAACTTAAGGCTTCTGAAATGAGAATTTTCTTTCCAATTTGACCCCGAACTTCCCGAAATTCAACTCCGACCATGCCCACAAGTCATAATACCTGAAATGGACCTGCTCATGACTTAAAACCGCCGAACGACGTGCTAGAGCTCAAAACGACCGGTCGGGTCGTTACATGAAGAGGCAATTGTGGTATGATTTTGATGTTCTTGGTATGTATAGAATCGTGGAAGGACAAGGATTTTATCGAATTTCGAGACATGGGACGAGGAGTCAGAATTGACCAATTTAAAGATTTGTGCCTAATTTTGATAATTTTTGAATGGGTTTCGTCTCGTAGCATATTTTGATAATATTAATCTGATTTTGATAGACTCGGAGCATTAGGGAGCCGATTCGAGGGGCAAGAGTATCGCGGAGTAGTTTTCGGGTTGGTTTGAGGTAAGTAATGATTGTAAATCTTGTCCTGAGGGTATGAAACCTCGGACTTAGTATTTTGGCACTATTTTTGAATGACGCACATACTGGGTGACGAGTGTGTGACGTGTACTAATTTGGTGATTTGGACTTGGTCCTTCAAGTGGCAACTGTTGAGTTTCATATTTACTTTTAAATCATATGTTAAATCGTGTTTTCAGACTAATATTATATTTGGGCTATAAGCCATGTTTGGGGCCTTGTGCCAACCTATTTAGACCCCTTGGTGGCTACTTTCCGATATTCCTCACTATACTGATTATGAGTTACACTTAATCATACCATATTAAAATGTTTTCGAAAATCAGACTTGTTTTACACTACCTTTTGATGTAAATACTGTTTTGGGTCGAGTACCCCGTTTGTTGATTGCCCGAATGGCGCGTGACAGTTTCTGACTGAGTTAGGCCGAGTGCCAATATTGTGAGGATATTATATATCAGGCTGCACGCCACAACATGTTACTTTATTATGATATGTGAGAGGCCGAGAGCCTGAGAGTGATTTGATGCCATGATTTGGCTTGATTTTAGCGCTTGGGCTAAAGGAGCCCCTCCGGAGTCTGTACACCCCCAATGAGCACAGGTACCTACTGAGTTCGAGAGTCGAGCGCCGGGTGATGAAAGATTGGGAGGCATGAGTGACTGTGAGGTATCCCGAGGGGCTGATACTGAGTGATTGTGAGGCATGCTGAGTGAATGATACTGAGTGATTGTGAGGCATGCTGAGTGACTGATGCTGAGTGGTTATACGCCCGAGGGGAAATTTATTACATCTGTTTTTACTTGAAAGAAAATTGTTCATGAATTTTGAATTTGTTACTCACACTAAACTATTTATGATTTCCATGGTAACGGTGACGAGGATATATTTTCAAAGATATTTCACTAAACGAGGATTTGTAAAGGCTATATTATACTTATATGTGTTTATGGAAGAAAGATCATAGTTACTGCGCATTTATGAATGTTTTACTTGTTTCATAGCCTTAGGCATTATTTACTCTCATTACTACTGAGTTGGCGTACTCACATTACTCTCTGCACCCATGTGTGCAGATACAGGTGCTGGTATCAAGCGCTAGTTTTCTTCCTTATTGTGGAGCAGGAGTTGGGATTTCGAGGTAGCTGTTCAGTGTCCACATCTTTCTCTTTTCCCTTTTTCTTGTTTTGTATTCAGTTCCTCATTCCGAGACTCGATGTATTATGACAGTAGAGTTATTTTGTACTACTCGTAGATGCTCATGACGTGTTGACTCCAGGTTCTGGGGGTAGTAGTTAGACTATTTATTTCGTTGGGTTTTCCTTAAAATTTGGAAATTTAAAATGCTTATGAAATGTTGGAAATTTTTTTTGGAAATTATGAAAATATTATGTCAATATGTGATTGTTGGCTAGCCTAGTTCCATGATAGGCGCCATCACGTATGACTTAGGATTTGGGGTCGTGACAAGTTAGTATCAGAGCCTAGGTTACATAGGACTCAACAGTCATGAGCAGGTTTAGTAGAGTCTTGCAGATCGGTAGGAGACGTCTGCACTTATCTTTGAGAGGCTACAGAACCCTTAGGAAAAATCTCATTTTCTTGAATTCTGATGTGCCATTCTGTTGATTCTGAAAATCTAAACTTCTGTTGTTTCATGCTCTCAGAGATGGTGAGGACACGCGCTACTGATCTGGGTGACCAAGCACCAGCTAGACCAGAAAGAGTTCGAGACCGTGGTAGAGGTAGGAGACCATCCCGTGCAGCAGCCGGGGCAGTACCAGAGGTCCACCTACCATTCAGGATCAGGTCCCCGCCGCAGATATTCCAGCGGGACATGCTCAGGCACCGGCAGTGTCCCCGTCATTTTGGTGGTTCTTGTCAGCAGAAGGGTCAGCCCTCGACTTCAGCCCCAGTCACTTCAGCTAGGGCCGGGGGTCAGGTAGCTAGAGGCCGCCTTAGAGGGGGAGGTCAAGCAGTTGGAGGTCAGACTCGTATCTATGCACTCCCAGCCAGGCCAGATGCTATGGCCTCCGATGCAACGATCATAGGTATTATCTCAATCTGTCATGGAGATGCTTTGGCCTTATTTGACCCTGTCCCGGGTCATCTGAAACACGTTCCGAAATCATTATACGAACCTACTGGAGCTTTCAAATATCGATTCCGAGGTCCTTTACTAAAAAAGTTGACCGGAAAAGAACTTGGCCTTTAAAGCTAACCTTAAGGAACTAAGTGTTCCGATACCACCCGAAACTCCTACAAACCTCGAACCACCCGTCCCTGCAAGCTATAAATCAGTAAAAGCAACCACATGAAGTCTTATTTAGGGGCACGAGATTCTAGAACACAAAACAACCGGTCGGATCGTCACATTTCTATTTTATGGACAATGCGATGGTCTGTGGAAGTAACCAAGGACGAGGACAATTTTCCTTTTTAAGGAGAAATTTTTATACAAAATTTGGGAACAAAATTGTTCAAAAGAATACAGAAGGACAACTATTTGGTCAGGATATCTTGGATACTATCCAGAATACCTTGATAGGATATCAAAAGAAGACACAATTAAAATCTCCACAAGAGGAACTAAATTAAAGTCCCTTCAATCATATATCTAGAAAATTAAAAATGAAGAAGGGTATATTATCAAAATATGAATTAATTGCTTCTTACATGATGGAAGTAAAAAAATATTTTATTAAAAATTTAGATATGGAAAATCAAGATGATATATCTATGACCTCTGCTGGAAATACAACTGAAAATGAAGAAACACAATGTTTAGCAGGGGAATCACAAAGTATTGATAGCACGGAGGAAACTAATATTGAAGCTTATTTTCAACAACTTCATGAAAAGATAGAAGAATCTTCCAACACTTTCAGAAAATTCAAAGGCAAGGACCCCATAGAAAAATAATGATATAATTATACTATACTTCTTTAATAAAGAAGTAGGGCCGCTTGTTGGGGCAATAATTTATTCATAACGTCAGCGCTTAGGTAAGCAATAGGCACATATGTCGGGCCAATAATATATATATGATATAAGCGCTTACGTAAGAATTTTTTGTTGTTTTGTTTCGGATCCCCTCTATAAAAGGATCCATTTTTACTTGTTAGGGGAGACTTCGGTCACCTCTCTCTCTCTCTCTCCCTCTCTTGTAAAGAACACTTCTTAAATATATAAGACAGTTGGTTCAGCTGGCATACATCTGGTAGCGAAGTCTCGATTAAGGTACTTTTATTTTTGTTTTCAAATTTTTATATTTGAAATTATATTTAGCCTAAATGATAGGCAAAACACTTGTATTGGACTGATAACACACTAGATTGTTAAGATATGGTGAAGTATACTAAATAAGAAGAGGACTTTTCTGAGGATTCTGAGGTTGAGATACTGTAGCTCTGGTAGGGACTGAGCCTGTCATTTGGACGGAACTCCTGTGAAGCCCGTGAAGGCGTTGTTAGGGAGGTAAGGAGTCGTAAAGGTTTTGTCCTTGCTTTGGTTATTTGTCTCGTAAAAGATCCTGCGGTTTCATCGAAGCGATCTTATAATTGTGGGTATAATTAATAACCAATCTTGGAACACCTCTTTCCTGTTCTGCATGTTTGTTAACATAAAAAGTAGTACAAGACCATTTTGATTTAGAAAGTATGATAAGGCCCTTATATAATAATGAATTTATTTCGTTTTTGCGTAATTCCAAATAATCAGAATTCATTTGACAAGGTCTTGCCTTAGTAGGGATATTATCTTCCGAAAAATCTTGTTCATATGGAAGAGTAACTACATGTTATATACATACATACATACATACATACATACATACATATATATATATATATATATATGTATGTATATAACTATATTTATACTATATATAAATGGGAGGTGATGGGACGAACACTGCACTAAAGAATTGTACTGATATGTTGGGACTAATTCATTGGTGAATAAACATGTGTTGTACACGTGTACATTGTTGGGGTTTTAATCATTAATATAGCTTAAAATAGGGTGAATGGGAAATTGAGGGAAAATAAAATATTAGAGTTTCCCTCCTTGACAAAGGGACATTGTCCCATATTGGAAGAGGAAAAAGTTTTTATGGATATATATTCAATGGTTGTGATGGCCCAAGGGGTCATTCTATGAATTTAGACTCCGTTCTAGGCTTATTAGCCACAAAAAGATTAATTTTAAATAACTCAATTTGCGTGCACAGTCCGGACGTGAAACCGGAAAGCTTTTATTTGAAAATATGAGAAATAGTGATTTTTAGAGTTAATGACTTTGGTCAACATTTTGAGTAAGCGGATCCAGATCTGTGTTCCGACGATCCCGGGAGGTCCGCAGTAAAATATGGGACTTGGGCGTATGCCCGGAAATGAATTCCGAGGTCCCAAGCCTTAGAACTCAATTTTTGAAAGAAATTCTTTTGCTGAAATATTAATGAAATAAAGAAAAGAATTTATGATTGAAACCATTGCTATCAGGCCCGTATTTTGGTTCCGGAGCCCGGTACAAATTTATTATAGTATTCAAACGTTAACTGTGAAATTTTGTGAAAAACAGAGGTTATTTGACGTGATTTGGACGTTCGGTTGAGAAATAATGAACTTTAAGTGTTCTTAAGAAAAATGAAGAGTTTTGAGGTTTAATTCATAGTTTTACATGTTATTTTCATGATTTGATCCCATGAGCAAGTCCGTATGATTTTTTGGACTTGCGTGCATGTTTTGTTAGAGCCCTGAGGGCTCGGGTGTGTTTCGGATAGGCCACAGGATGTTTTACACTTGAAATTCTCTGCTGGTTTTTTGTTGTTGGTGCTTAGGCATTTTGTTCAATGCGTTCGCATGACCCCAGGCGCGAACGCACAGAGTAATTTACTGGGGGTCATTTTTTTTCTGTGCGAATGCGGTCTAGGCCCCGCGAACGCATAGTGTATTGGACCTGGGGGGAGGGGAAGCCCAGTACCCTATGAGAACGCGCCCCCTAATGCGGACGCGATGGCTAGCTGCCCTGTAGCCTATGCGAACGTGGCAGGCCCTATGCAAACACATAGAAGGCCTGCCCAGCTATATAAATACCCTTTTAAGAACGGACATAACCCTTTTTCTTCATAATTTTCGAACACCACAGCCCTAAGGACGAATTTCTTCACCAAAGTTCATCCCCAAGTTGTTGGTAATCAATTCTAAAATTTAATCTTTCAATTACCCAATATTTTTCATCACTTTTAAATAAAAAACTAAGAATTTTCATGGTAAAAAATTGAAGGTTTTGGTAGAATTAGGGAATTTTGTAAAAATCGAATCTTTATCTCGAATTGAGGTCGGATTTCGAAACTAATTGTATATTCGGGCTCGTGGATGAATGGGTAAACGTAATTTGATCCGAACCCCGAGTTTAGACCAAACAGGCCCGGGGTCGGGTTTTAACGTTTTTTTGAGAAAACTTAGGAAAAATTATAATCTTCAGTAAAATTAGTTCCTTGAGCATTAATTAATAATACTAAGTCAATTATGTTTAGATTCGAGTGTGTTGGAGGTGAATTCAAGAGGAAAAGCTATAATTGAACAGTGAGTGGCCTGCGAAATTGAGGTAAGTGCTTGGTTTAACCTTGACTTGAGGGAATAGGAAACCCCAACTTAATTGTTATGTGAAAATGCATGTGTATGGTGTATAGGTGAGGTGACGAGTATCTTTGCACCACCAAATGGCCCACTTACATGACCCTTTCCCCGTTTCCAATCTAATTGCTTCATGTTTTTAATTGTTTCATGTTCATTGTTGTCTTCTATAATTATTTGGCTTGTTATATTGTTGTAAGTCTTGTTGCAATCATGTTTGGGAAGGTATTAGTTGTTTTCCCCCGTTTCATTGTGGTACACAAAGACTGAGTGGGTTGTCATTGTTTTACGAGATGTGTATATATACACACACACACACACACACACACTCCTTTTGGTTCATTTTGAGATATTATTTATGAAGTTGTGAGAACTACCATTTATTGTTTATGAACATTGAGACAAAAGTATTGTGAAAGGCTTGGCCTGAAATGTGAAAGTTTTGATAGAAATAAATATATATGACTGTGATAAGGTTGAACAGGGGAAATAAATATATATGACTGCGATAAGGGTGGACAGGGAAAATAAATATATATGACTGTGATAAGGGTGGACAGGGGAAATATATATGACTGTGATAAGGGTGGACTGGGAAAATATAAATATATGACATTGATAAGGGAGGATAACTATGCTTTACTGATTTTTTTACAAAGATTTGGAAGTTCATTGTTTTATCCTACCATTTTCCCATATCTTCCACATTTGGTTATTTTAAATTGAAGTTTGGAAACTGAAAAGTTGTGTGAAATTTTGGTGACAGCCGAGGCCTAGAATAGGCGACTGAGTTATTTTATTTATTCATTGTTGCAGTTATATTTTCTTGTTTGTGTATAATTGTTTTATTAATTTATTATATACATATATTGTCGCTGGATAAGTTATAATTGCCCCACCTTAGCCTCGTCACTACTTCATCGGGGTTAGGCTCGGCACTTACTCAGTACATGGGGTCGGTTGTACTAATACTACACTTTGCACTCTTTGTGCAGATCCAAGTACTGGCCAACAATAGAGATTTTTTAGTAGCCGCTATTCATTATCTGGAGACACGAGGTATATCTGCCGACGTTCACAGATCCCAATAGTCTTCTCTTAGTTCGTAGAGACTATTTTATATTTTTTCAAAACAATTATATTATTTCTTCAACCCATTATTTGTAGTATTCTTTAGTAGTTTGTGAATTGTGACACCAGACCCTGGGGTAGTCTTAAAGTTATTTATATAGTTAGTTCGTGGCTCGATTTATTTATTTGGTTATTATTTTATATTTGGAGTTATTCTTTGTAAACCATTAGATTAAGTTTACTTTAAATTTATTTTATTATGTTTAAATGGATAATCAAAGGAAAATAGCTAATCGAACTCTAACATTGGCTTGCCTAGCAAGTGTAGTGTTAGGCGCCATCACGATCCCTAAGGTTGGGAATTTGGGTCGTCACAAGTTGGTATCAGAGCACTAGGTTTCTTAGGTCTCACAATTCATGAACAAACTTGGTTGAGTTTGAAGGATCAGTACGGAGACGTCTGTACTTATCTCTCAGAGGCTATAAAGTTAGGAGCAATTTCACTTCTATTCTACTCTATCGTGAAAATTTATTCTACCATTGATGATTGAACTTGTCTATTCTCGTCCTCTCACAAATATCTACAACGCGCAAAGCGTCTAAAAATGAACAGGAAATGAAGCCCCAATGACAGCTAAGATTAGGGGAAGAGACATAAGCAGAGCTCAGTCTAAAGCTCGAACATCAGAACCTATTGTAAAGTCTCAAATGAATCTAGACGCAGAGGTTCTAGCTCAGTCGGTACATTTCGGACTAGTTCAGGTTCCAGAAGGAACTGTAGATACTCCAGTGTTGCAGGATGCCCTAGCCCGCTTATTGAGGTTGGACAAGTTTACCAAACTATTTCCACTCCATTTCAGTGGTACATCTTTTGAGGACCCTCATGACTTTCTTGACCGCTGCTGTGAAGTATTGCAGAATATGGGAATAAGTTGAAAGAAACAGGGTTGAGTTATATGAGCTATGAGTTTTAACATTGTGGATTGTCAGACGTCGTGACCTATGATTTTGTGCCAAGTGGGGAGGTCCACCGTCAAGGAATAGATTGCAAGAGATAAAGTTGGGACTTGTGGTATGTCTGCCTCCGTAATAACCCTATACCTCAGTACCAAAGGAGTTATATAACCAACTTTAAATCTACAGAAGGTCTACTCGGCGTGGAAGTCACGGTTGCGGATTTTTGGGTGCTACAGAGGGAGTACATGGGTTGAAGAGCTTCTAGACTATATGGTTCGTGCCAAGATTTATCTGTATAGAGATCTACTTTTGTGATCATTGTGCATCAATAGGGATGAGATTTTACCTAAATAATAACGAAGAATGTATGAATAAATGGGGTAGCTCAGCAGTGATGAGTCAACATAGTAAAAGAAGATATTGGCCGCTGGTGTTTGTGGCAAGACTATGAAGAGGCCGACCAGCCATGGCAACATCAACTACTTGACTCAGTTCTCGCAAATGCTTTTGAAAGAGTTTTTTTCTCGGACTTTCCATATGTGTGGCGTTTAGGGTTTGAACAGTTGCGTCATGTCACCATGACGGTGTCAGGATATGCCATCAGGTTTGATAAGATAGCCCGTCATGCTTCTACTTTGGTTCATATAGCCAGAGAGCGAGTCCCCAGACTCATTAAAGTACTCAATTATGATTGTAAAATTTTGTATGACTCAGTGCAGGTTGATACTTCATTTCAGCTAGTGGTAGAAATTGCCTAAATGTTAGAGTGTGTCGGGGATGAGGAAAAGAGGAAGCTAAGGAGACTATGAGGTCTCGAGGTTCTAAAAGATTCAATGGATTCCACTTTGCAACAACAAATTATTATGGCAGGGGCTCGGGCAACCGACCAGCCCAGTCCATATACCTGATTACTCGGGGTGCTTCAATGAGTTCTTTTAATGCACCACCACTACAAGATTCCTACAACGGTTATTCCAGTTATTTGGCATAGACTCAGTATGAGCATCTGAATCATTTCTCCAGAGCAATCAGGCTACGTGCCCCATTACAGTTACAACTCAACTTACATAACCAGCTAGGAAAAATGGGTCAGAATGTCGAAGGTGGAGGTTAGATTCCTAGAGGTAGAGACCCAGCCTGTTGATATATTTTCTATGGTACGACTGAGGTCGTTATATCAAATGGTGCCACTACAAGAGCAATCTCTATTTATTATAAAGTGATAATTTCCTTAACTTGATTCGGTTATGAGTATCTAGGAAAGTCCTCCCAATATGCTCCACTCTCGGGTGAGCTTCGTAACTCTAAAATCTACTTATGTGAATACTTGTATTGAGAAATTATATGGAGATAGCTATGTCTATCATTACATGTTGTAATTTTGTTTAACGGAATATATTTAAAAGAAGAAAATGGAATGTTTCGATTGGCACAATATGCATATTACTTGTGATTCAGAATTGAGGGTGAAATCCTCGCATTTTAATATGATTTGATATGTTTAAATTGGGCTACGAGCCACAATGGAATTTAGGTAAGGACGTGATCCTTATGATGAAAATTCTTGTGTTTAAATTCTCCCTTGTGAAATTAAAATTTATACTATAGCACTAATAGGGAGTCATGCCTGTTAGGTTTATTCGAAAATTTTTATATAAAAATTATCTGTGCATAAGTTGCCAAACTCGTGCTACAATTATTGAGCTTTAACCTACAAGGTAGGTGCCTGCCCGTGTGGTGTTAAATGAGACACCTTAATTTCATTTATATAATTATGAGGTCTCCATGCATCGTATCTCGTTATCCGTTTTGTGAAGGTTTTAAAGGAGATTATTGCTAACGTGAAGATATTTGATAATTCTGTAATTGACTATGAACAACTATTAAGAAAATATAGGCAGTCAAGAACTGGCCTAGACCCACTTCAGCCACGGAAAATATAGGCAATCAGGAAAAATGGGGGGTTTTCATCTATATCAGACCCTATGACTAAATTGACTCAGAAAGGTACCCCATTCAAATTGTCAGTCGAGTGTGAGGCTATCTTTCAGAAGCTCAAGACAGCCTTGATTTCAGCTGTCACGACCCGAAATCTACTAAGGTCATGATGGCGCCTGACACCACCGTCAGGCAAGCCAATTATTAATTAGTTGAAATAAAATCATGTTTTGACATTTATGAAAAGCATTTCCTTTCACTTTATTACATATTAACTAAATAAAATCTTCTAAGTAAAACAATGGTTTGAATATTCTATTTTAGCAAATATATCCCAACACATCCCAGAACCCGGTTTCACAAGTACATGAGCATTTTCTAAGAATTTATACAATCATCACAAAGCCTGTCCGAAATAAAAATTGGAGAAGGAAATTTAAAATGAAAATAAACACAGTATGAGGGAGACTCTATCATCTGCAGATCGCCTCCGGGTGGTACAGCTCGCCTAAGTCTCCAAACCAGTCATATCACTATGAAAGTACACGTGCAATAAAAATGCACAGCAAGTATAGCATGAGTACAAAAAGAACGTGTACTCAGTAAGTCGCCTGCCTAACCTCAGATAGGTAGTGACGAGAGGTCGAATTAGAGACTTACTAAGGTCCAAAAAATTACTTTAACAGAATATGATGAACACGGTAGGCATGTAAAGGTAGTAATGCATCAAATATATAAGGCACTGAAGTCCAAGTAAATACTGGGAGTAAGTAAATAGTTACTACTTCCTCATTTTCCCTCAAATATCTTAAATAAATAATTAATTCTTTCTTTTCCCCAAAATATCTTATCACTTCAAAATCCATGAAAACATTTAACAATTTAGCATGTGCATACGGGATTAGGACAACCGGCCTGAGCTGTCATAATAGTCATCTTTGTGCATTACCGAGGATCGAACGGCCCATACCATAAGGGCGCCTTTCAATAAAATAATAATGTCTATGCACTGCCGAGGGTCGAACGACCCGAACCATAAGTGCATCTTTAAATAAAATAATCATATTTATGCACTGCTGAGGGTTGAACGGCCCGAACCATAAGTGCAGCTTTCAGTCCGCCGTGGCGTACGTCCCGCTCCCATGAGAGTGGGAAAAATAACACTCCGCTCGCGGAATGTAAATTTCGAAGCAGTCACATGCAGTCATGCACAATCAGCGGTCCACCCCGAATACGGGAAAACAAATACTTAAGTAAATGACAAATTTCTCTTCTAAAAATTACAAAATAGTATTTAAATCCTTTCTCGAAATTCATTTGACAAGTTTAATAATAATCAATAATATCACCTTATCAGGTATGAAATTATCCATGGACGAAATCAATTCTCTTTCTAGCTGATTAAGAAAATGAACTCTTGTTACAACCCATATTCATGTACGTTGGCTCATGCCATAAGTTAATCGATGTAAAAATTAGAAGACATTATCTTTGAGATGATAATAAGTTAATCCTATTGATCTTAAATGATACAAGAGTGTATAAGAGGGATTAACACGTATTAGGAGTTAAACGAATCAAGGATGTTGTAAATCGTATTTTTGGGTAAACCTAGGGGTGCTTGATATTCTCAAGAAGTCGTGTTTTAAGGTATTTGAATCATATCATATCCGGATCATAGTCTTGAATTCAAACGAGTTATGAAACAAAAGTCGACAAGAGTTGTCGCAACTTAGGTTCATAGTTTTACTTAAACTTTAGATCAAATGTTATTAAGCTTTTATCCCAATATACTTGAATGTATAGGATGATCTACCCACCAAATTGAAGATCTACGAGTCTAGTTTCCAACTCACTAAACCTCTTATCAATAAAACATTGGAGTAAAGAGATATAGACATTTTTGCGAGACTGCACAAGCTGCTAGGTGACAAGTAGGTGGGTCACCTACTTGGTTAAATGATAACCCAAAAAGAGGAACTTTCGGGTCATTCAAAGAGCCCATTAAAAGGCTTATCTCCTGCAATATATCCCTCATCATATTCATAAATAACCAGACCTAAAACCCTGCAAACTTCCTCCCAAAAGTTATCCACAAACCCTAATTGATTTTCCCTCTCTTTCAAGTTCGAATTGGGGGTAAACCCTAGAGTTTGATGAACAAAGATAAGGGCTGAGTTATCCAGAAAGTAAGGTGAGTTTACTGCTTTCTTTCACCTATTTTTTTTTTGCTGTAAATTCATGGTAATTCGTTTTATACTTGTAAGAACTCACGGGACGGTGATCGGAAGCCATGAGTTCGTGTTATTCACTTGTAGCGGACTGTTTTGCGGACTATTTTGTGTTGCTGTTGGGCTGCGTGTTTTACTACTGTATTGTGGAGTTTTGTAGGAGGAAGGGTTTGGAGAAACACCATATATATGTAGGGTTGTGTTCTGGTCGTTCTTCGTAACATTTCTGGGTCGTTTGACACGACTACGGTGGTCGTCTTATGTATGAAGTTATTAGGTTGTGTTTGGACTGTTTTGGGAGGCTCAATTTGATTATTATTGATGTTGTTTGGGCTGTTTGGTGATTGTTTTGACTTGTGTGAAGTCATATATATAAGGGAGGTGCTGTCCGTTTCATCGTAAAATAGGTTGTGGTCGATACACAATAGTTATGACGCTTAAATGATAACGATAGTGTCGTTTCTCTTATTGTAGACTAAAGAGTCGTGACAATTGCATAGCTTGAGACTGGGGAAGTATATACAAGGTATGTGAGGATATCCCTTTCCTTCTTTTCACGACTCCGATTGTACATAATGCAATGAACGAGCTTCCAAATATACTCTACTCTTAGAAGCTAGCAGTACTTGCATTGTTTCCTTTCTTATGGAACAATTGATGTTGAGGTTGCTCTTCTTATTCTTATGTTATCAATGTTGTTGGTACTTCCTAATTCTTATAATATTCTTGATGAAGAGTTAATACTATTAATGTGTACGGAGAATATCGACCTTACGTCACTCCGAAATGTTCAGAACATGATTCTGATGAGTCCTACATGCATTATATATATGTATATATTTTACTCTACCGATCCGCACTATAGTCGGCCGAGTATGGCACCTATTGTGCAACCACTGATCAGTTGGGTTTAGCGAGTCCTCTTTGAGTCCGGGTATGATATGATGATGATGATGCCCACGGAGGCGGATGTTGATACGATAATGATGATACCCACAGAGGCGGATGTTTTTAAAAGATTATGTGTATATATGTATCATACATTTCATGTTACTGTCTCTTAGAAGCACTCAGATGTTACAGGTTGTATCTTCTCTACACCTCTTTACATTATTGTTCATACTTATATTGACCTGCCTTACATACTCAGTACATTATTCGTACTGACGTCTTTTTTATTTGTGCTGTAGGTCCTGATAGACAGGTAGACGCAGTTCCCCTATCACATTAGGCTTTCCAGTTCAGCGGTTATAGGCTAGATCCCTTCTCCGGACTTTCCGTGGTCTTGGTATGCATTTTTGGTTATAGATATTATGGGTATGTCGGGGCCATGTTCTGACTATGTTGCATTACTTATGCTCCTTTAGAGGCTCATAGACAGGTGTCGGCTTACGTATAGTTTGGTATGCCTTGTCGGATGATTTTTGTTGTATAGTCTTGCATGGAAGCGTGGTAGCTCCTAAATTATATGTAGTTTCTTGGCAGTCTTGTTATCCCATGTTATCCATGTTCATTCCATTAGCTATCATTGTTTGGTGTTCATAGTCCATATCTACCACTTATATTGATCTCGTCGGCCCTTAAAGATAATAAGAAGATTAGATAAAATGTACATTGGTGCTCGGCAAGTATGGCCCGGGTACTAGTCATGATCCTCAAGTTTGGGTCGTGACAAACTTGGTATCAGAGAAAATCTGTCCTAGGTGTTGTCTATGACCCGTGTCTAGTAGAGTCTTGATTATTGATGTGTAGCGTGCCACATTTATAATCAGGAGGCTACGTGACGTCTAGGGTTGTTACCTTCTTCCTAAATCTAGATCGTGCGTAGAGTTGAGTCCTTAGTGTTGTATCTAATATTAACCTTGTTTTATTTCAGCGATGCCTTCGACTAGGAAGCAATCGATTAGTAGAAGACTTGATATAGTTGCGGGAGAGGGTACCAGTCAGGTTCCTCAAGCCAAAGTAGGCCAAAGTGAGGCTCAGAGTGAGATGTCGTCTCATACCTCATCTACTCCGTCTTATCCACAGGATATTAGGAGGAACCCAGCACTACCAGTTCCTCCGCCTGGCCCTATAGAGCAGGATATGCGGAGTGCGGTGCAGTTGTTGACTAGCTTTGTAGCTGCTCAGGATCAGAGGCAGAGTATCAGTGCTGTTGATAAACCGGATAGTACAAGAGTTCGTGATTTTATTAATCTAGACCCTCCAGTGTTTACCGGATCATACCCCAAGGAGGACCCACAGACTTTTATTGACCAGGTTCATCATACACTACGGGTTATGCATGCTATAGATACATAGGCAGTAGACTTGGCTTCATATCGGTTACGGGATTTAACGGTTTTCTGGTATGATAGTTGGGAGAGATCCAGGCTTCTAAATTCCCCTCCAGCTATGTGGAAAGAATTTTCTGAGGCCTTTCTTCGTCACTATTTTCCCGTTGAGATACTACGAGCTAGAGTTGATAAGTTCTTGAACCTTAGACAAGGTAATATGAGTTTGCGAGAGTATGACATGCAGTTTGATTCTTTTGCAAGGTATGCTTCTCATATGGTGGCCGAGATGAGTGATAGGGTGCATATGTTCGTGAACGTGTTGGGACCACATCTGATAAATGAGCGCACGACAGCCTCCTTCGTGGAGGGCATGGATATTTCCCGTATTCGGGCTTATGTTCAGGAACTAGAGGATCGTAAGCGCCAGCAAAGGGCAAATAGGGAGCAGGATAGGGGCCAGCATAAGAGGGCGAGGTTTGTAGGGTATTCTCATGACTTCAAAGGTAGTGTTAGGCCCCAGTTTTCGAGGAGTTCGGCGCCACCTGTAGCTAGTGCTCCTCTACAGTTTCAGAGGCCTCGGTATGATCAATTTACCTATTCTGGTCCAGGTCAGAGTTCACGGGCATCAGGCTCGCAATATCATAGGGATACTAGACAGACGAAACTCCCAACACCCCATTGTGATCAGTGTGGCAAGGCCCACTTTGGATTGTGTCGTCAAGGTTTTGATGCGTGCTACTCTTGCGGACAGCCTGGCCATATGAAGCGAGATTGTCCTAATAGAGAAGGTGGTGGTATGGCTTAGTCAACTAGATCTGTGTCTGGTTCTTCCTCATCAGTTCGATCTCCAGCATGAGGTTTTCAGCAGTCGACAGGTCGTGGTAGAGGTAGAGGTGCAGTGCCGAGTTCTAGTGGTGCTCAAAATTGAACCTACACTCTAGTAGGTCGACAGGATCTCGAGTCGTCTCAGGATGTTATTACAGGTATATTGTCTGTGTTTTATTACGATGTATATGTGTTGATTGATCCGGGATCTACATTATCATATGTTACACCTTTTGTGGCTAATAAGTTTGGCGTTAAACCTGAATTGATAAGTAAACCACTTGCGGTATCTACTCCGATAAGAGATTTTGTGATTGCTAGAAGGGTATATAAAGGTCACACAGTGATGATTTGTAGTCGTCAAACCTCGACGAATTTATTTGAATTAGAAATGATTGATTTCGACGTGATAATGGGAATGGATTGGTTGGCCTCATGCTATGAAAATGTTGATTGTCGTACGAAGATGGTTAGGTTTCAATTTCCTAATGAACTCGTCATCGAATGGAAAGGGAACATTGATACGCCGAAAGGTAGGTTTATTTCCTATCTTAAGGCAAGGAAGATGATCTCAAAATGGTACATTTATCATCTCGTTCGCGTTAGGGATGCGGAGACAAAGCCTCCTACTCTACAATCAATCCCCGTGGTCAATGAATTTCCAGATTTTTTCCCAGATGAACTTCCAGGCCTTCCACCTGAAAGGGAGATTGAGTTTAGCATTGATGTATTGCCTGACATTCAACCCATATCTATTCCTCCATATAGGATGGCCCCAGCAGAGTTGAAGGAATTGCTGGATAAGGGCTTCATTAGGCCTAGCACTTCACCTTGGGGTGTGCCAGTCCTGTTCGTGCGGAAGAAAGACGGGTCATTACGGATGTGTATCGACTATCGACAGTTGAATAAGTTTACTATAAAGAACAAGTATCCACTTCCAAGGATTGACGACCTGTTTGACCAACTCCAGGGTGCCAAGTATTTTTCCAATATTGACTTACGTTCAGGGTATCATCAGGTGAGGGTTAAGGAGAAGGATATTCCAAAGACGACCTTCCGAACAAGATATGGGCACTTTGAGTTCTTGGTGATCTCGTTTGGGCTAACAAATTCCCCAGCAGCTTTTATGGATCTCATGAATACTATATTCAGGCCCTATCTTGATGTGTTCATGATCGTATTCATTGATGACATTTTGGTGTATTCTCGTTCGGAGGCGGAACATGCGGGCCACGTGCGGATAGTATTACAGACGCTTCAGGATTGAAAGTTATATGCTAAGATCTCTAAATGTGAATTTTGGCTGAACTCAGTAGCATTCCTTGGCCATGCGATATCTGACGAGGGTATTAGTGTCGATACTCAAAATATCGATGCAGTTAAGAATTGGCCGAGACCTACAACACCATCAGAAGTCTGAAGCTTCCTAGGGCTAGCAGGATATTATAGGCGATTTGTAGAAGGGTTTTCCTCTATATCATCACCATTGACTAGGTTAACACAGAAAGATACTAAGTTCCAATGGTCTGACGCTTGTGAACAAAGTTTTCAGGAGTTAAAGAATCGATTGACATCTGCGCTAGTGCTCACTCTCCCAGAAGGAACAGAAGGTTATGTGATATATTGTGATGCCTTAGGTATAGGTTTGGGGTGTGTATTGATGCAACATGGGAAGGTGATTGCTTATGCATCAAGACAATTGAAGAAGCATGAAAAGAATTAACCGACCCATGATTTGGAATTGGCTGCAGTAATATATGCTTTGAAGATATGGCGGCACTACTTATACGGAGTCCATGTTGACATCTACATAGATCACAAGAGCTTACAATACATCTTCAAGCAGAAGGAGTTGAATTTGAGGCAGCGTAGGTGGCTTGAATTACTGAAAGATTAAGATGTCGAAATATTGTACCATCCCGGTAAAGCCAATGATGTGGCAGACATTCTCAGTCGTAAGTCAATGGGAAGATTAGTACACATTGAGGCAAGTAGATAGGGGTTGACAAATGAGCTTCATCAGCTAGCGAATATGAGAATTATATTGTTAGGATCTGATGAAGGAGGGGTTACTGTATAGAATACATCATAATCATCTTTGGTAGCCGAGGTAAAAGAACGGTAATATGAAGATCCTACCTTAGTACCATTGAGAGAGAGCATTCAATAGTGTAAAATTACGGCTTTTGAGATCGGAGAAGATGGGGCACTGAGATACCAGGGCCGGTTATGTGTTCCTGATGTGGCAGGGTTGAGAGAGAAGATCATGATTGAGAATCATCAATCCCGATATTCCATCCATCCCGGCTCGAAAAAGATGTATCATGATGTTAAGGAGCAGTATCAGTGGGATAACATGAAGAAGTCTATTGCAGAATTTGTAGCCCAGTGTCCTAATTGTCAACAAGTAAAAATCGAACATCAGAAACCCAGTGGATTGCTTCAGAATATAGAGATTCCGACCTGGAAATGGGAGGTGATTAATATGTACTTCATTATTGGATTGCCTCGCTCTTATCATAAGTTTGACTCCATATGGGTGATAGTTGATCCACTTACAAAATGTGCCCATTTTCTGCCAGTTAAGACAACTTACACAGCTGAAGATTATGCAAAGTTGTATATCAAGGAGATTGTTAGGCTTCATGGTGTACCGATATCTATTATATCATACCAAGGAGCACAATTTGCAGCTAACTTTTGGAGGTCTTTTCAGAAGGGTATAGGCACACAAGTGAATCTCAGCACTGCATTCCATCCACAGACTGACGGACAAGCTGAATGTACCATTCAAACACTTGAAGATATGCTACGATCACGTGTTCTGGATTTCAAGGGGAATTGGGATGACCATCTTCCACTTATAGAATTTACCTACAATAATAGTTATCATTCCAATATTAAAATGGCCCCGTACGAGGCACTATACGGGAGGAGATGTAGATCACCACTTGGATGGTTCGAAGTCGGTGAAATAGAACTATATGGTCCAGATTTGATTCACCAAGCCATTGAGAAGGTGAAACTGATACATGAGCGGCTAAGGACGACATAAACCACGAAAAAGTATTATTCTGATGTCCGACGTCGTGATTTGGAGTTTGAGCTTAGTGATTGGGTTTCCTGAGGATATCGCTGATGAAGGGTGTTATGCGTTTTGGGAAGAAGGCTAACTTGAGTCCACAGTATATCGGTCCGTACAAAATTCTCTGACGAATTGGACATGTTGCTTATTAGTTAGAATTTCAATCCGAATTGAAATTTTTCGACCCGGTATTCCATGTATCTATGTTGAGGAAATGTATTGGAGACCCTTCTCGAGTCGTGCCTATCAAAGATGTACAAGTTACAGAGGATCTATCATATGAAGAAGTGCCAGTAGCTATATTAGATCGACAAGTCCGCAAGCTAAGAACAACGGATGTAGCTTCCGTCAAAGTATTGTGGAGGAACAAGAATAGAGAAGAAATTACTTGGGAAGCAGAAGAGCTGATGAAGTTTAAATACCCTTACTTGTTCCAGATTCAAGATAACAAGGATGCCAAGGGGACGCATGACGCATTAGAAGGGGAAACATCTCTATGAGGTAAGCAATAGCTTGAGAGTACTCTTCCTTAATACACAATGGTGAAATGCAGATAGTGTACATATCCATAATGCTTTGTGTAGACTTGAATGGAAATACGTTAAGTTTAACTACTCCCCCTAAACACTTACAGGGGGAAAATGGGCCGGAAATTTCCGTTGGAATCCACGATGAGTTAGCTCCCCCTAAACACTTACATGCGAGGATGAATGCTCCTAAGGGGGGAGGGTGTTACAACCCATATTCACGTACGTTGGCTCATGCCATAAGTTAATCGACGTAAACATGAGAAGAGATTATCTTTGAGATGATAATAAGTTAATCCTATTGATCTTAAATGATACAAGAGTGTATAAGAGTGATTAACACGTATTAGAAGTTAAACGAATCAAGGATGTTGTAAATCGTATTTTTGGGTAAACCTAGGGGTGCTTGATATTCTCAAGAGTTCATGTTTTAAGGTATTTGAATAATATAATATCCGTATCATAGTCTTGAAGTCAAACGATTTATGAAACAAAAGTCGACAAGAATTGTCGCAACTTAGGTTCATAGTTTTACATAAACTTTAGGTCAAATGTTATTAAGCTTTTCTCCCAAAATACTTGTAATTACAGGATGATATACCCACCAAATTGAAGATCTATGAGTCTAGTTTCCAACTCATTAAACCTCTTATCAATACGACATTCGAGTAGAGAGATATAGACATTTTTGCGAGACTGCACAAGCTGCTAGGTGACAAGTAGGTGGGTCACCTACTTGGTTAAATGATAGCCCAAAAAGAGGCAATTTCAGGTCATCAAAAGTCCCCATTAAAAGGATTATATCCTGTAATATATCCCTTATTATATTTCACAAATAACCAGACCTAAACCCCTGCAAACTTCCTCCCAAAAGTTATCCACAAACCCTAATTGATTTTCCCTCTCTTTCAAGTTCAAATTGGGGGTAAACCCTAGAGTTTGAAGAACCAAGATAAGGGATGAGTTATCCAGCAAGTAAGGTGAGTTTAATGCTCTCTTTCATCCATTTTTCTGTTATGTAAATTCATGGTAATTCGTTTTATACTTGTAAGAACTCAGGGACGGTGATCGGAAGCCGTGGGTTCGAGTTATTCACTTGTAGCGGACTGTTTTGCGGACTGTTTTGTGTTGCTGTTGGGCTGCGTGTTTTACTAATGTATTGTGGAGTTTTGGAGGAGGACGGGTGTGGAGAAACACCATATAGATGTAGGGTTGTGGGCTGGTCTTTCTTCGTAACATTTCCGGGTCGTTTGACACGACTACGGTGGTCGTCTTATTTATGAAGTTATTAGGTTGTGTGTGGACTGTTTTGGGAGGCTCAATTTGATTATTATTGATGTTGTTTGTGCTGTTTGGTGATTGTTTTTACTTGCAATAACTCATATATATAAGGGAGGTGTTGTCCATTTCATTGTAAAATAGGTTGTGGTCGATACACAATAGTTATGACGCTTAAATGATAACGATATTGTCGTTTCTCTTATTGTAGACTAAGGAGTCGTGAAAATTGCATAACTTGAGATTGGGGAAGTATATACAAGGTATGTGAGGCTATCCCTTTCCTTATTTTGTACGACTCCGATTGCACATAATGCAATGAACGATCTTCTAAAGGTACTCTACTCTTAGAAGCTAGCAGTACTTGCATTGTTTCCCTTCTTATGGAACAATTGATGTTGAGGTTGCTCCTCTTATTCTTATGTTATCAATGTTGTTGGTACTTCCTNCACGACTCCGATTGTACATAATGCAATGAACGAGCTTCCAAAGATACTCTACTCTTAGAAGCTAGCAGTACTTGCATTGTTTCCCTTCTTATGGAACAATTGATGTTGAGGTTGCTCCTCTTATTCTTATGTTATCAATGTTGTTGGTACTTCCTGATTCTTATAATATTCTTGATGAAGAGTTAATCCTACTAATGTTTACGGAGAATATCGACCGTACGTCGCTCCGAAATGATCAGAACAGGATTCCAATGAGTCCTACATGCATTATATATATGTATCTATGTTACTCTACTGAGCCGCACTATAGTCGGCCGGGTATGACACCCATTGTGAAACCACCGATCAGTTGGGTTTACCGAGTCCTCTTTGAGGCCGGGTATGATATGATGATGATGATGCCCACGGAGGCGGATGTTGATACGATAATGATGATGCCCACAGAGGCGGATGTTTTTAAAATATT
Organism: Nicotiana knightiana; assembly: GCA_005239525.1. Lineage (NCBI taxonomy): Eukaryota > Viridiplantae > Streptophyta > Magnoliopsida > Solanales > Solanaceae > Nicotiana > Nicotiana knightiana. The sequence goes on along the minus strand of ML390439.1, from coordinate 47,633 downwards.
ATGTGTATATATGTATCATGCATTTCATGTTACTATCTCTTAGAAGCACTCAGATGTTACATGTTGTATCTTCTCTACACCTCTCTACATTATTGTTCATATTTATATTGACCTGCCTTACATACTCAGTACATTATTCGTACTGATGTCCTTTTTTATTTGTGGACGTTGCAGTCGTGCTGTAGGTCCTGATAGATAGGTAGACGCAGTTCCCCCACCACAGTAGGCTTTCCAGTTCAGCGCTTATAGGCGAGATCCCTTCTCCGGACTTGCCGTAGTCTTGGTATGCATTTTCGGTTATAGATATTATGGGTATGTCGGGGCCATGTTCCGACTATGTTGCATTACTTATGCTCCTTTAGAGGCTCATAGACATGTGTCGACTTATGTATAGTTTGGTATGCCTTGTCGGATGATTTTTGTTATATAGTCTTTCATGGAAGCGTGGTAGCTCCTAACTTATATATAGTTTCTTGGCAGTCCTGTTATCCCATGTTATCCATGTTCATTCCATTATCTATCATTGTTTGGTATTCATAATCCATATCTACCACTTATATTGATCTCGTCAGCCCTTAAAGATAATAAGAAGATTAGATAAAATGTACGTTGGTACTCGGCAAGTATGGCCCGGGTACTAGTCATGATCCTCCAGTTTGGGTCGTGACAACTCTAGTCTTCTTTAGATATTCAATTACGATTTCGATTATATTAACATTCTAATATTACAACAGGATCACAAGTACAATAGGTAAGGCATGCTAGTGAGTCCTAGACTACCCGGACATGGCATAATAGTAGCTACGCACGGACTCCCGTCACCTCGTGCGTACATAGCCCCCGTAGATAGTAGCACATACTAAATTAGTTCACCTAGGGGGACAATTTCCCCTCACAAAGTTAGAAATGAGACTTACCTCGCTCTGAAGTCCCATAACCGGCTTCCAAGCCCTTCCGACGACTTCCATGGATGCACAACGCCCCAAAACTACCAAATAACGGGCAAAGCAATGAAAATTCATCCTAATAATCGCAACAAATTCAAATTATATATTTTCCCAACTCCGCTCGGTGAATTGACCAAATGCCCACAGGACCACGTGCCCGGAAGCTGAAATTTCTCGAAGATATATTGGACCCATAGTCTTATTAAATCAAATATAAAATTTACACTAAATTCCATGCTCAATTTTGTGGTTAAAATCCAAATACAGATTCTAGGTTTCTTTAAGATTTTTCCCAAATTTTCCTACAAGTACTCATGTATAATCCCATGTAATAACCTTGTATTTAACATAGAAACATGAAGGAATTGCTTACCTATCATTGCATGAAGAAATCCTCTTTTTGAAGCCTCCCAAAATCGTTCAAACCATAAGAAAATGGAAGGAATTGACCAACAATCTCGGTTTTAAAACATTCTTCCCAGGCCCTTTTTTGCACCTGCGATCCAACTATCGCTTTTTGCACCTGCGATCCAACTCTCGCACCTGCGATTCCGCAGGTGTGACAAAACCTCCGCACCTGCGGCTTTCCTCAGCTCAAGCCAACTTTGCACCTGCGCCCTATAGCCCGCATCTGCGACTCTGCAGGTGCGGAAATATCATCTCACATGCGCTCCTAGCCAGACCACCACTTCTTCGCACCTGCGGCGCCATATCCGCACCTGCGGCCAAAGCCTCGCAGGTGCGGTCACACCCGATGACAACAAATTCCAGCTCCTCTTCTAGCTTCAAATATTGATCCGTTAACCATCCGAAATCCACCCTAGGCTCCGGGACCTCGTCCAATTATACCAACATATTCCAAATATAATACGGACTTGCTCGAGGCCAGAAATCACATCAAACAACATCGAAACCACGAAGCGCACCCAAATCCCAACTTTATGAACTTAAAAATTTCCAACTTCTACATCCGATGCCAAAACCTATCAAATCACGTCCGATTGACTCCAAATTTTGCACACAAGTCATATTTTACATTACGGACCTGCTCCAACTTATGGAATTGCCTTCTGACCCCGATATCAAAATTCCCACTTCCGGTCGGATTTCTCAAAAACTTTCGAATTTCTATCTTTAGCCAAATGACTTCAAAATGACCTACAGACATCCGAATTCACATCTGATCACGCTCCCAAATCAAGAATCACCATACAAAGCTATTCCCAGACTCGGAATCCCAAATGGACATCAATATTACTGAAATGCGCTTCAAGCCAAACTTAGGAAATTCCTTCAAAAATGCTGATTTCCACAATATACGCCGAAACGCTCCCGGGTAATCCAAAACTCGATCCGGACATAAGACTAAGTCCGAAATCATCATACGAACCTTCAGGAACCTTCAAATCCTGATTCTGATGTCGTTTACTCAAAATTCCAATCTTAGTCCATTCCTCCAACTTAAGGCTTCAAAAATGAGAATTTTCTTTCCAAATCAACTCTAAACTTCCCGAAATTCAATTCTGACCACACCTACAAGTCATAATACCTGAAATGGATCTGCTCACAATGACCGGTCGGGTCGTTACATTCTCCCCCACTTAAACAGACATTTGTTCTTGAACGTGCCAAGAACTGCTATGGAGTTACCTGAAATCACTGTTTAACACCTCGAGCACCTGCCCGTGCTACCACAACCCAGTTGAGTACATTAGCTTGATCAAATCTGAAGAGTTCTTCCTTTATCCATATAGCTCAGAACCTAGTTCCAACACCTAAAATTTCTCTGCCAGGCCTAGTTCAAAAATATAAACACCGTATTAACTACCACACACTATACCAGAACATGACTATATACCTTTGCTGAATTAGCACCATGCACCACATAATTCACTACCTGACCACAACGACGCTCCCTGAACCTTAATAGCCAAAATTCCATGAATCTGATGTTCCCAAGGCACCTCATGACATATATATACATCCTGCTATAATGGTGGCGATACCACCACAATGGAGGAGACGGGTAAAAATCCATAACCAACTGCAGAGTTAAAAAATCATTGAATATATCAGAGGAAATTTGACACAGTTTAGGTTATTGTGGGTAGGCTGACTAAATCAGCACATTTCATTCCTATGGCGAGTACTTATAATTCAGAGCAGTAGGCTGAGTTATATATTCGGGAGATTGTTCGCCTTCATGGTGTGCCTGTGTCTATCATTTCTGATCAAGGTACGCAGTTTACTTCATACTTTTGGAGGGCAGTTCAGCGTGAGTTGGGTACCCGAGTGGAGTTGAGCACAATATTTCACCCTCATACTGACGGGCAGTCTGAGCGTACAATTCATATTTTGGAGGATATGCTCCGCACTTGTATTATTGACTTTAGAGGTTCGTGGGATCAGTTCTTGTCATTAGCGGAGTTTTCTTATAATAATAACTATCAGTCGAGCATTCAGATGGCTCCTTATGAGGCATTATATGGTAGACGGTGTAGATCGCCAGTTGGATAGTTTGAGCCAGAAAAGGCTCAGTTACTGGGTACATACTTAGTTCAGGAGGCCTTAGATAAGGTTAGGATTATTCAGGAAAGACTTTGTGCAGCTCAGTCTAGGAAAAAGAGTTATGTCGATCGTAAGTTTCGTGATGTGGCATTCATGGTTGGAGAGAGGGTATTGCTTTGTGTGTCGCCCATGAAGGGTGTTATGAGGTTTGGAAAGAAGGGTAAGTTGAGCCCTAGGTATATCGAGCCGTTTGGCATTCTTGACAGAGTGGGGGAGGTAGCTTATAGACTTGCGTTGCCTCCAGGGTTATCCTCAGTTCATCTGATATTCCACGTGTCTATGCTCCGGAAATATCATGGTGACCCGTCCCATATATTAGATTTCAGCTATGTCCAATTGGACAAACACTTGACTTATGAGGAGGAGCTAGTAGCCATTTTAGACCGGCAGATTCGCGAGTTGAGGTCTAAGAGTTATCCTTCAGTTCTAGTGTAGTGGAGAGGCCAATCTGTGGAGGCAACTAATTGGGAGTCCGATTCGGACATGTAGAGTAGATATCCACACTTGTTCGCCAATTCAGGTAATTTTCTATGTCCGTTCGAGGACGAACATTTATTTTAGAGGTGGAGATTGTGATGACCCAAGGGGTCGTTCTATGAAATTAGACTTTGTTCTAGTCTTATTATCCATAAAAAGATTAATTTTAAATTCCTCGATTTGCATGCGCAGTCCGGGCGTGGATTTGGAAAGCTTTTATGTGAAAATATGAGAAATAGTGATTTCTAGAGTTAAAATTTGATTATAGTTGACCTTGATCAACATTTTGAGTAAACATACCCGGATCTATTTTCCGACGATCTCGGGAGGTCCGCAGTAAAATATGGGACTTGGACGTATGCCCGGAAATGAATTCCGAGGTCCCAAGCCTTAGAAATCAATTTTTGAAAGAAATTGTTTTGCTGAAATATTAATGAAATAAAGAAAAGAATTAATGTTTGAAACCATTTCTATCGGACCCGCATTTTGGTTACGGATCCCGGTACATATTTGTTATAGTATTTAAATGTTAACTGTGAAATTTGGTGAAAACGAAGGTTATTTGACGTGATTTGGACGTCCGATTGAGAAATAATGAACTTTAAGTGTTCTAGAGAACAATGAGGAGTTTTGAGGTTTAATTCATAGTTTTACATGTTATTTTCATGATTTGATTGCACGAGCAAGTCCATATGATATTTTTAGACTTGCGTGCATGTTTTATTTAGAGCCTCGAGGGCTCGGGTGAGTTTCGGATAGGCCACGAGATGTTTTACACTTAAAATTCTCTGCTAGTTTTCTGTTGTTGGTGCTCAGGCATTTTGTTCAATGCGTTCGCATGACCCCAGTTGCGAATGCATAGAGTAATTTACTGGGGGGTCATTTTTGTTCAGTGCAAACGCGGTCTGAGCCTCGCGAACGCATAGTATATTAGACCTGGGGGGGGGGAGGAGGGAGCCCAGTACCCTATGCGAACGCGCCCTCCCTAACGTGAACGCGATGGCCAGCTGTCCTGTAGCCTATGCGAACGTGGCAGGCTCTATGAAAACGCATAGAAGGCCTACCCAGCTATATAAATACCCTTTTAAACATGGACATAAACCTTTTTCTTCGTAATTTTCGAACCCCACAGCCCTAAGGACGAATTTCTTCACCAAAGTTCATCCTCAATTTGTTGGTAATTAATTCTAAACATTACTCTTTCAATTACCCAATGTTTTTCATCACTTTTAAATCAAAAACTAAGAATTTTCATGGTAAAAAATCGAGGGTTTGGGTAGAATTAGGAAATTTTGTGAAAATCGAATCTTTACCTCGAATTGAGGTCGGATTTCAAAACTAATTGTATATTCGGGCTCGTGGGTGAATGGTTAAACATAATTTGGTCCGAACCCCGAGTTTAGACCAATCGGGTCCGGGGTCGGGTTTTAACTTTTTTTGGGAAAACTTAGGAAAAATTATAATTTTCAGTAAAGTTAGTTCATTTAGCATTAATTAATGATACTAAGTCAATTATGGTTAGATTCGAGTGTGTTGGAGATGAATTCAAGAAGAAAAGTTATAATTGAACAGTGAGTGGCCTGCGAAATGGAGGTAAGTGCTTGGTTTAACCTTGACTTGAGGGAATAGGAATCCTCAACTTAATTGTTATGCGAAAATGCATGTGTGTGATGTATGGTGAGATGGAGAGTATCTATGCACCACCAAATATTCCACTTACATAATCCCTTCCCCGTTTCCAATCTAATCTCTTCATGTTTTTAATTGTTTCATGTTCATTGTTGTCTTCTATAATTACTTGGCTTGTTATATTGTTGTAAGTCTTGTTGCAATCATGTTTGCGAAGGTATTAGTTGTTTTCCTTGGTTTCATCGTGGTACATAAAGACTGAGCGGGTTGTCACTGTTTTACGAGATGTAAATATATATATACTCCTGTTGCTTCATTTTGAGATATTATTTATGAAGTTCCGAGAACTACCATTTATTGTTTATGACCGTTGAGACAAAAGTATTGTGAAAGGCTTGGCCTGAATTGTGAAAGTTTTGATAGAAATAAATATATATGACTGTGATAAGGGTGGACAGGGTAATAAATATATATGATTGTGATAAGGGTGGACAGAGAAAATATAAAGATATGACAGTGATAAGGGAGGATAATTATGCTTTACTGATTTTTTTTACAATGATTTGGAAGTTTATTGTTTTATCCTACCGTTTTCCCATATCTTGCACATTTGGTTATTTTAAATTAAATTTTGGAAGTTTGGAAAGTTGTGTGTAATTTTGGTGAAAGTTGAAGCCTGGAATAGGCAACTAAGTTATTTTATTTATTCATTGTTGTAGTTATATTTTCTTGTTTGCGTAGAATTGTTCTATTACTTTATTATATACATATATTGTCACAGGTTAAGTTATAATTGCCCCGACTTAGCCTCGTCACTACTTCTTCGGGGTTAGGCTCGACACTTACTTAGTACATGGGGTCGGTTGTACTAATAATACACTCTGCACTCTTTTGTGCAGATCCAGGTACCGGCCAGTAGTAGAGATTTTTTAGTAGCCACTATTCATTATCCAGAGACACGAAGTATATCTGCCGGCGTTCGCAGATCTCGAGAGTCTTCTCTTAGTTCGTAGAGACTGTTTTATATTTTCTCAAAACAGTTATATTATTTCTTTCAGCCCATTATTTGTAGTATTCTTTAGTAGTTCGTGAATTGTGACACCCGACCCTAGAGTAGTCTTAGAGTTATTTATATAATTAGTTCGTGGCTCGGTTTATTTATTTGTTTATTATTTTATATTTGGAGTTATTCTTTGGAAACCATTAGATTAAGTTTACTTTAAATTTATTTTATAATGTTTAAATGGATAATCAAAGGAAAATAGCTAATCGAACTCTAACATTGGCTTGCCTAGCAAGTGTGGTGTTAGGCGCCATCACGATCCCTAAGGTTGCGAATTTGGGTCGTGACAATTGCTCTTCTTATAGATATTAAATAGTTGAGAAGAAGGCAAGCCTCGCACCGTCGACGTCGACGTCGTCGTCGTCACTCGATCCGCTTCGGCTTCGGCTTCAACGTGAATCTTGGAAACATGTTTAGAATATGAATATCCTTTTTGAAGAAACATGTTTAGAATATGGAATTATTCATCAAACAATAGCCCTTTACACACCCCAATCCAATTGGATCGTGGAAAGAAAAAATTGTTCATTAAAGGAGACGATGAATGCATTGTTGATAAGTTCTGGTTTGCCATAGAACTTTTGGGGAAAGCCGTTCTTATGGATAACCGGATACTAAATCGAGTACCCCATATCAAAACACATTCCATTTTATATGAAAAATGCAAAGGAAGGAAGCCCAACTTGAATTATTTTAAAGTGTGGGGATGTTTGGCAAAAGTGAAAGTTCCTAAACCCAAAAGGGTAAAAATAGGACCAAAAACCGTTGACTGTGTTTTCATAGGATATGAGACCAATAGTAAAGCATATCGATTTCTGGTTCATAAATCAGAAAATCCCGACATTCATAATAATACGGTTATAGAACCAGATAATGCTGAGTTCTTTGAAAATATATATCCATATAAAAAGGAATGTGAGTCGATTGGTGAAGGATCTAAACGACCTCGGGAAGAAACAAAAGAAAGTACATTTAATCCGGAGGATCCAAGTCGGAGTAAACGTCAAAGAACGTCTACTTCATTTGTACCATATTTTGTGACTTTCTTATTGGAAAATGAGCCTCGAACATTTAAAGAAGCTATGTCTTCTTCGGAATCATTGTCTTGGAAAGAGGCAGTCAATAGTGAAATAGAATCCATATTGAACAACCATACTTGGGAATTGGTTGATCTTCTTCCTGGAAATAAACCATTGGGTTCTAAATGGATATTTAAGAGGAAAATGAAAGATGATGGACTATTGATAAATATAAGGAAAGACTTGTGGTCAAAGTGTATAGACAACGAGAAGGTCTTGACTATTTTGATATATACTCTCCAGTTACAAGAATTACGTCCATACGAACGTTAGTAGCATTGGCTGCAGTTTATCGTCTTGAAATTTAACAAATGGACGTTAAGACGGCCTTCTTAAATGGAGATTTGGAGGAAGAAATCTACATGGAACAACCTGAAGGGTTTGTGATTTCAGGTAAGGAAAAGAAGGTATGTAGACTTGTTAAGTCCCTTTACGGACTAAAACTAGCACCCAAACAATGGCATGCAAAATTTGACCAAACAATGTTGTCAAATGGTTTTAAGATAAATGTGTGTACATTGAACTCACATACTCATTGTTTTCTTATATGTGGATGATATGCTTATAATGAGTAATGACATTGCCAACATAAATGCGATTAAGCGTATGCCCACTACAAGTTTGATATGAAGGACTTGGGAGTTTCTGATTTAATTCTGGGGATTAAAATCCATAAGACTCCTCAAGGTCTGGAATTGTCACAATCCATAAGACCCCCTTCCGCAGAAGAGGAGCCACAGGTGCGGACTCCACTCCGCAGGTGCGAAGCCAGGCCCCCTTCCCCTTCTCCATAGATGCAATATTTTTATCGCAGATGTGAGATTGCAGGTGCGGTCCTCGAGCCGCAGGTACGGAAAGCCAGTAGGCAGTGAGTTTCATTTTAAATACGGGACTTAGCCATTTTAGAACACTATTCTTCATCTTTGGGCGATTTTGAGAGCATGCAAGGAGGGTATTTGACATAGCTACTGTAAGGTAAGTAATTCCTACTATAAATGTAGCTTAATACTTGATTTCTTAGGTAGATTAACACATCAAATTAGTGGAAATCATGGGTATAAAGTAAAACCTAAGTTTTGACAAAAAAAGCGAAATTACCAAGAAATTTGTTAAGGAATCATACAAAAACTATATATTATTGATCCTTAGGCCTTGGGTGATAGTTTCCTTACAAATTTTCCGGAATTCGAGCATGTGGGCCCGAAGTTGTATTTTAGGATTTTCCTAATTTAGGTTGAAATGATCATTTAAGTAGGAGAATTAAGGACTTTGGAGTATAGACTGATTTGTTTATGCAATATTTGACTAGTTTCAAGTCCGTGGGCGACGAATTTAGAGTTTCGGGTGCCTTCTTGACCCGGGAAGTAGACTTGACATGAGGTAAGTCTCCTTTCTAACCTTGTAAGAGAGAATTTTCCCCGTAGGTGAATTAAACGATTATGTGTTATTGTTTGTGGGGGACAACGTACATGCGGGGCGACGACAACCCGTGCGTAGTGACTATTATTGTTATGTCCGGGTAGTTAGGCCCACACCATACCATGTCAATTCCATTAAATTGATTTATATGCTTTGTAACTTCATTGTATGCAACTTTTTTTAAAGAAAACCGAGAATTTGATGTTTTAAAAGAATTGTTATTTGGAAAGGACTGAAAAAAAGATGTTGTGTTTGCATGGGACCGCTTCGCAATTCATATCCCACTAGTGGAGTGATTCTTTCTCCTACTCTCATGGGAGCGGGTTGACTCCACGACAGGTTATTAGATGCATCTATGGTTCGCGCCATTCGACCCTTCGGCAGTGTACAATTATTATTATTATGTTGGCCTAGGCCTGATGTCCTTATTCCACTATGCGCATGCTATTTGCCTGATGTTTTTTTTTATGACTGTTGAGTTGTGAAATATCTTGTAAGATCGAACTGAAAACTTGTAATTTTGTGCTTCACCACGTATTTGGATTTTATTACGATTCGATATTTATTTCCTTACTATCCATGCTTACTTGTTGCCCTCTTTTAAAATTATCACCTAAATATACTGTTTGGACCCTAGTAAGTGTCCAGTCGACCTCTCGTCACTACTTCTTCGAGATTAGGCGAGATACTTACGGGGTACATATTGTTTATGTACTCATGCTACGCTCTGTACTTAATTGTACAGGTTCTGAGGTAGGTGCATCTGGGTACTAGTCCAGAGCTCGTTCCTGATTTATACCTGGTCGAGGCTTCACGGTGAGCTGCTTCTCTTGGCGACATCCAACAGCACTTTAGAGCTATTCTTTTTCCATTTCTGTCTATACTTACTCAGACTGTAGGACAAACTTTTATCTTTTGATATCATTCTATTAGATGACTGTAGACTTGTGACACTAGTTCCTGGCACACACGCTATTGGACTTTATTTTAGTAGATAACAGTTGGATTGCCTGACTCCGGTGTTGGGCGCCAGCTCGACCTGGGAAAGGATTTGGTTCGTTACGACATGGTATCAGAGCTTTAGGTTCACATAGGTCTCACAAGTTACGGGCAAACCCAATAGAGTCTTGCGGATTGGTACAGAGACGTCTGTATTTATCTTCGGGAGGCTATAGGGTGTTAGGATATATCTCTTTATTCACCTTCTATCGTGCAATTAATGGTATACTAAATCCCACTCTTCTATTCTCTCACAGATTGTGAGGATGCATGCAGCCGATGTTCCGGACCCAGGAGGGGCCGCTACCCCGTCATCCGAGGCTAAGGGAGGGCACCGGTCCGAGGTAGGGGATGAGGGCACCGGTCCGAGGTAGGGGATGAGGGCATCCCAAGACTGTACCATTTACACCCTCAACGGATCCAGTAGAGGATCCCATCACTGAGGAGAAGGACGAGGTGCCCGCAGTAGATCCTGCCCCTTTGGACTTTATGACAGCGCTAGGATTTCAGGAGGTCATGGGCAGTATGATGCGGTTCATGGACACCATGACTCAGGCTGGTTTATTTCCAGCAGATTCGGCCACATCTCAGGCGGGAGGGGGAGCATAGACCCCTACTGCACAAGCCGACGGACATGCAGCAGCAGTATGGGCAGGGTCCATCCAGCAGCAGTAGCACCTGAGGTCAGACCAGCTGTGGATGGTGATCCGCAGAAGTTATTAGATAGGTGGACCAGACTGCACCCTCCTGTCTACGAAGGCGAGCATGATGAGGACGCACAGGACTTTATTGATAGGTGCAGGGACAGACTGCACAACATGAGGATACTGGAGTCTCATGGAGTTGACTTCACCACTTTTCAGCTAGAAGGCAGGGCCCACAGATGGTGTCAGTCCTACATTCTTGGCTGACCGGCAGATTCCCTTCCCATCACTTGGGAGTATTTCACTCGGCTATTACTTGACCGGTATATTCCACCCTCTAAGAGGGAAGAGCTACGGTATCAGTTTGAGCAGCTGGAGCAGGGTCAGATGTCAGTGACCCACTACGAGGCTAGGTTTTCTGAGCTGTCTCATCATGCACTCGTGATACTTCTTACTGACGCAAAGAGAGTGCGGAGATTTGTAGCTAGGTTTCATCCAGGTATTAGGGCCAACATGGCCCGAGAGGTGGAGATGGGGACTCTTTATCAGCTTGTGGTAGAGATTGCTTGCAGGATTGAGCGTTATCGGTCGAGGAGCAGAGAGCAGGGTCAGCAGGATAAGAGAGCTAGATTTTTTGGGGATTTCAGAGGTGCTCCAGCTAGGGGCAGAGGTCAGTTTGGTAGGGGCTAACCCAGTAGGCCCCAATATTCAGCACCACCACAATCTCCACGAGGTGTCCCAGCGAGGCATTATTTCAGCGCCATGCCGAAGAATTCTTACCACCTGCCAGCTATTCAGGGTTCCAACCCTTACCCCAGTGCTATGCCCGAGAGTTCAGATCGCCCTCCCACTATTCAAGGTTCTTCTTCAGAGCAGCAGACCGCAGGGAGGTTGTTATGAGTGTGGGGATCCATGTCACATGAAGAGGCATTGTCCCAGGCTTCGAGGAAGGCAGTGCAGCACGGTCACCAGCCTATGAGATCAGTACCAGCGGTTCAGCTACCCAGAGGTGGAGGACAGGCTGGTAGGGGTCGTCCCAGAGGTGGAGGCCATGCAGGGGGAGCCCAGTCAGCTCCTGTTTATTCCGGTGGAGGTCAGTCATCCGGCGTTCCAGCCAGATTCTATGCTATTCCGTCCAAATCGGATGCAGTGGCCTCAGATGCAGTGATCACATGTATTATTTCAGTATGCGGTAGAGATTCATCGGTATTATTCGATCTAGGGTCCACTTATTCATATGTATCAGCCTTATTTGCTCATTCCCTGGATATTCCTCGTGAGTCCTTGGGTACTCCTGTTTATGTGTCCACTCCTGTGGGCAATTCTGTGGTTGTGGACCGGATTTATCGGTCCTGTGTGGTTACATTCTGTGGGTTCGAGTCCAGAGCGGACCTCCTATTGCTGGATATGGTTGATTTTGAGGTCATCATGGGCATGGATTGGTTGTCTCCCTATCATGCCATTCTAGATTTCCATGCCAAGACTATTACTCTAGCCATGCCCGAGATGTCGGGATTGGAGTGGAGAGGTTCCTCAGTTAGTGCCGCTAGTAAGGTTATTTTTTTCCTGAAGGCTTGACATATGGTCGAGAAGGGTTGTTTGGCTTATCTTGCGTATGTGAGGGACACCACTTTGAGTCTCCGACGATTGATTCAGTGCCAGTAGTTCGAGAGTTTGATGAGGTATTCCCTTCAGAACTTCCAGGCATGCCACCGAATCGTGACATTAATTTTTGCATTGACTTAGCTCCAGGCACCCAGCCAATATCTATTCCCCCGTACCGTATGGCTCCGAAGAAATTGAGGGAATTGAAAGAACAGCTTGAGGAGTTTTTGGCTAAGGGATTTATCATACCGAGTGTATCGCCTTGGGTGCTCAAATGTTATTTGTGAAAAAGAAGGATGGGACTATGCGGATGTATATTGACTACCGCCAGTTGAACAAGGTCACCATCAATAACAAGAACCCATTTCCGCATATCGATGATTTGTTTGATCAGTTGCAGGGTGCTCGGGTGTTTTCTAAGATTGACCTGAGATCGGGGTACCATCAGTTGAAGATTCGGGACTCGGATGTTCCAATGACGGATTTTCGTACGAGATATGGTCATTATGAGTTCCTAGTGATGTTCTTTGGCTTGACTAATGCCCCAACATCATTTATGGACTTGATGAACAGGGTGTTCATGCCTTATATTGATTCTTTTCTCATCGTCTTTATTGATGACGTTCTGATTTACTCACGTAGCCTGGGGGAGCACGAGCAGCATTTGAGGGTTGTGCTGCAGACATTGCGAGAACAGAAGTTGTATGCTAAGTTATCCAAGTGCGAGTTTTGGTTGGATTCTGTGGCATTCTTGAGGCATGTGATATCCGGAGAAGGTATCAAGGTTGATCCTAAGAAGATTGAGGCAGTTCAGAGTTGGCTGTGCCCTACTTCAGCTACAGAGATCAGGAGCTTCTTTGGCCTAGCAGGTTATTATCGCCGATTTGTGGAGGGTCTTTCATCCATTGCAGCTCCTCTGATTAGATTGACTCAGAACAATGCCCTTTTCCGATGGTCTGACCAGTGTGATGCGAGCTTTCAGAAGCTCAAGACAACATTAACCTCAGCACCAATTCTAGTGTTGCCTTCCCGTTCCGGGATGTATACAGTTTATTGCGACGCGTCACGCATTGGTTTGGGTTGTGTGTTTATGTAGGAGGGGCGAGTTATTGCATATGCTTCACGACAACTGAAGGTTCATGAGAAGAATTACCATGTTCATGATCTGGAGTTGGCGGCGATTGTTCATGCTCTTAAGATTTGGAGGCACTACTTGTATGGGGTGCCTTGTGAGGTTTATAAAGATCACCGCAGTTTGCAGCACTTGTTCGAGCAAAGGGATATTACTTTGAGGTAGTGTAGATGGCTTGAGTTGCTGAAGGACTATGACATCACCATTCTTTATCATCCGGGCAAGGAAAACGTGGTTGCAGATGCCTTAAGCAGGAGGGCGGAGAGTATAGGTAGTTTGGCTTTCATTTCAGCAGAGGAGAGACCTCTAACTTTGGACATTCAGTCTTTGGCTAATCGCCTGGTGAGGTTGGACCTTTCAGAGCCCAGCCGAGTTCTCGCATGTGTGGTTGCTCAGTATTCATTATTGGGGAAGATCAAGGCTCAGCAGTTTGATCCGCGCCTGGCAGAGCTACAGGAGACAGTGGTACAGGGTTGTACCAAGGAGGTTTCATTAGCTAGGATAATGTTCTAAGGCTTCAGGGTCGCTTATGTGTCCCCAGTGTTGATGGCCTGAGGGAGATGATTCTAGATGAGGCTCATAGTTCACCGTATTCTATTCATCCTGGTACTACGAAGATGTATTGTGACTTGAGGCAGCACTATTGGTGGAGACGGATGAAGAAAGACATAGTGGAGTATGTGGCTAGATGTCTAAATTTCCAGCAGGTTAAGTATGAACACCAGAGGCCAGGAGGCCTACTTCAGCAGATGCCTATAGCTGAGTGGAAATGGGAGCGCATCACCATGGACTTCATAGTTGGATTGCCTGAGACTTTGCGAAAGTTTGATGCGGTTTGGGTCATTGTGGACAGGTTGACCAAGTCGGCACATTTCATTCCAGTAGCTACTACTTATACTTCTTAAAGGTTGGCCCAGATCTACATTCGGGAGATAGTTCGGTTGCACGGTGTGCCTGTGTCCATTGTATCAGATCGAGGTCCTCAGTTCACCTCGCACTTCTAGAGAGCCGTACAGAGTGAGTTAGGCACCCGGGTAGAGCTCAGCACAACATTCCACCCTCCGACCGAAAGGAAGTCGGAGCGAAAAGTCTAGATATTGGAGGACATGCTCAGGGCATGTGTGATTGACTTTGGAGGACAGTGGGACTAGTTCTTGCCTTTGGCCGAGTTTGCTTATAATAATAGTTATCAGTCCAGCATTGAGATGGCTCAATTTGAGGCCTTGTATGGTAGGTGATATCATTCTCCCATCGGGTGGTTTAAGCCTGGCGAGACTAAGCTATATGGCACCGATCTGGTGAAGGATACTTTGGAGAAGGTGAAGTTGATTCATGAGAGACTTCGCACAGCACATTCCAGACAGAAGAGTTACGCGGATCAGAAGGCGCATGATGTATCATTTATCGAGGGGGATAAGGTTCTGTTGCAGGTCTCGTCGATGAAGGGTATTATGAGGTTTGGGAAGAAGGGCAAGCTAAGGCCGAGGTTTATAGGCCCATTTGAGGTGTTGATAAGAGTTGGGGAGGTTTCTTATGAGCTTGATTTACCTCCCAGTTTATCAGGGGTTCATCCGGTCTTTTATGTATCCATGCTCCAGAGGTATCACGCCAACTTCTCTCACATGATAGATTTCAGCACCATTCAGTTGGATGAGAGGTTGGGCTACGAGGAGGAGCCAGTTGCTATTATTGACAGACAAGATCGCTAGTTGAGGTCCAAGAGGGTTTCCACCGTAAAGGTCCAATGGAGTGGCCAACCAGTCGAGGAGGCGACTTGGGAGTCCGAGGAGGATATGCGCAGCAGATATCCACACTTATTCAACACTCCAGGTATGATTCTAGACCCTTTTGAGGACGAACGTTTGTTTAAGAGGTGGAGAATGTAACGACCCGACCGTTTGTTTGGTGTTTTAGGACTCCGTGCCCCTAAATGAGACTTCGCGTAGTTGCTTCTACTGATTTATGTCTTGTGGGGACGGGTGGTTTGAGGTTTGGAGGAGTTTGGAGTGGTATAGGGACACTTAGCTCCTTAAGGTTGGCCTTAAAGGCCAAGTTTGACTTCGGTCAACATTTTTGGTAAACGACCTCGGGATCAAAATTTGAAGGTTCCGGTAGGTTCGTATGATGATTTCGGACTTGGGCGTGTGTTCGGAACGGGTTTTGGATGACCGGGGGCATTTCGGCGCCTAATGGTGAACTAAGGTTTCCTTAAGTTCAAACTTGAGGTTTAGAACGTGTTTTGGTGTTATCGAGATCCAAACAGAATTTTGAGACCGGGAATAGTTCTGTTATGTCATTTATGACTTGCTTGCAAGATTTGGTGTCATTCCGAGTAGTATAGGTAGGTTCGGCGTATTGGAAGCGAATTCAAGAACTTAAAGATCTTAAGTTTGATCCAATAGGTTTTGGGGTATGATTTTTAGATTTAGCGTAGTTTTGGACGTTCCGAAGGCTCGAGAGAGTCCGTACTATTGTTTAGGACTTGTTGGTATATTTGGACAGGATCTCGGGGAGGCCCAGATGCCATTCGGGCATCGAGCGAGGAAAAAACCTGCCTTAAATGACTGCTGGTGCACCAGATCTGGTGCGATCGCACCTGCAGAGGTCAAGTCGCATGTGCGAGACCGCTTATGCAGTCCTAGACTCACAGGTGCGACTCCTGAGGGAACTGTCCATTTCCGCAGATGCGAACTCCTTTTCACAAAAGTGGAGCAGCAGGTGCGGGCTCTGCAGGTGCAAAGCCAGGCCCCCTTCCCCTTTTCCGAAGATGCGAGATTTTTCTTGCAGATGTGAGACCGCAGGTGCTGTCCTCGAGCCGCAGGTGTGAAAAGCCTATAGGCAGTGAGTTTCGTTTTAAATACGGGACTTAGCCATTTTTGAACACTATTCTTCATCTTTGGACGATTTTGAGAGCATGCAAGGAGGGTATTCGACCTAAGTACTGTAAGGTAAGTAATTCCTACTATAAATTTGGCTTAATACTTGAATTCTTAGGTAGATTAACACATCAAATTAGTGGAAAGCATGGGTTTAGAGTAAAACCTAGGTTTTGACTAAAAAATATGAAATTACCAAGAAATTTATTAAGGAATCATACAAAAACTATATATTATTGATCCTTAGGCCTTGGGTGATAGTTTCCTTCAAAAATTTCTGGAATCCGAGCATGTGGGCTCGGAGGGGTATTTTAAGATTTTCCCAAGTTAGGTTGAAATGATCATTTAAGTAGGAGAATTAAGAACTTTGGAGTATAGACTGATTTAATTATGAAACATTTGACTAGTTTCAAGTCCTTTGGCAACGAATTTGGAGTTACGGGCGCATTCTTTACCCGGGAAGTAGACTTGACGCGAGGTAAGTCTCCTTTCTAACTTTGTAAGAGGGAATTTTCCCCATAGGTGAATTAAATGATTATGTGTTATTGTTTGTGAGGGACTACGTACGTGCGAGGTGACAAGAGCCCGTGCGTAGTGACTATTATTGTTATGTCCGGGTTGTTAGGCCCACACCATGCCATATGAATTACATTAACTTGAGTTATATGCTTTGTAACTTCATTGTATGCAACTTTGTTTCAAGAAAACCGAGAATTTGATGTTTTAAAAGAATTGTTATTTGGAATGGATTGAAGGAAAGATGTTGTGTTAGCATGAGCTTCGCAATTCATATCCCGCGAGCGGAGTGATTTTTTCCCTACTCTCATGGGAGTGGGTCGTACGCCACGGAAGGTTAATAGATGCATATATGGTTCGCTTCGTTCGACCCTTCCGCAGTGCACATTTATTATTATTATGTTGGCCCAGGCCGGATGTTCTTATTCCACTATGCGCATGTTATTTGCCTGATATTTTTTTTTATGACTGTTGAGCTGTGAAATATCCTGGAAGATCGAACTGAAAACTTGTAATTTGGTGCTTCACCACGTATTTGGATTTTATTAAGATTCGATATTTATTTCCTTACTATACATGCTTACCTATTGTCCTTTTTTAAAATTATCACCTAAATATATTGTTTGGACCCTTGTAAGTGTCTAGTCAACCTCTTGTCACTACTTCTTCGAGATTAGGCGGGATACTTACTAGGTACATATTGTTTATGTACTCATGCTACGCTATGTACTTAATTGTACAGTTCTGAGGCAGGTGCATATGGGTACAAGTCCGGAGCTCGTTCTTGATTTATACATGTTCGAGGCTGCACGATGAGTTGCTTCTCTTGTTGACTTCCAGCAACACTTTGGAGCTATTCTTTTGCCATTTTTGTCCATACTTACTCAGACAGTAGGACAGACTTTTATTCTTTTGATATCATTCTAGTAGATGCCTGTAGACTTGTGACACTAGTTCCTGGCACACACGCTAGTAGACTTTATTTTTGGAATGTAAATCGATAATTATGACTTCATGATTATTTATTTTGTACAAAGTTGCCTAAGTTATCCGTTTCTACTTAATGTCTCAAAACTAAGTTAAGCAAGTGTTGAAAATGTTTTTGGTAAACTACATGAAACTCACTAGTAGATAATGGTTGGCTTCCTGACTGCGGTTTTGGGCGCCATCGCGACCTGGGTTAGGATTTGGGTCGTGACAGCTTCCCCTCATCGTTGCTTGCTCTCCGTTACTAATGTTGGCTCAGCACCGCTCCAAGCCCTAATGGCTCTCCTATGGCCGAGATTCTTGCTTTCATGAAGTCCTCAAGGGGACCAGTGGCCATTCACCATCCCCTGGGTCCGTGCTTACCATTCTCAGGCCGCCATGGCTTGATTGAGTAAGATCTTTCTATTATCCGGCTAAACTTATTGTTTCTAAGCCGGAATCTCTCTATCTCTGGGTTTTTCTTCTCTGAAACCCTATTTTTATATCTTCACTCGTTAGATCTGTAACAAATCTAAGATAATTTTGAGTTATTTTAATGTTTTCCATGAGAATATTTCTGATCTTTTCAAAACGTCTCTTCGTCTCCATAACTAGGGTTTCTTAACCCTTTTTCAAAATGACTTTCCTCTAATTTTAAGGGTTATTCTATAACCTTTACTATGTTTAAAAGGTTTATTTAGGTTTTCCCTTTACTTGATTAACTATGTTAAAACCCCTATTTCTTCGCTTAGTTCTGGGTTCTGAGTCTGTCTACGCTAATTTGTTCGTTTGATTTGTATGCATGTCTGTTTCTCATGAATATGTTCTGAATTTCCGTGATTTCTACCCCTTTATGCTCATTAGAGTTTCTGATTTTTCTTCTCCCTTCCTATACTATGTTTATTCCGTTCATTCACAGAATCTCGTAGTAATTTCCTTTAATCAATGCCATTTTGTTTGAATCCCTAATTTTCTGTAATTGATACCCTTTACTGATTTCCTGTGATTGAGGTCTTTATAGATTTCTAACTTCTAAATTATTTTCTTGCCTTATTATGTGATTGACTATACTGTTAATTGATTCTTATATTATTTCCTTAATTAGAATCTTATGCACCTAGCCTTAATCTCTTACTCTATACATGTACTGTGTTTGAACTATTTCCTAAGTTATATTTCAGCCATATATGATCTCCTTCCTTATTTGTTACATGTCTTTTACCGTTTGAAGTTAACTTCCTTAATTGAGGGAGTATTTGCACTGATTTTTACTCTAATTGATTCTGAGTTCTACAATTACTGAACAATTTTGATTGTTACCTTATTTACCTAGCTTTCAAACTACTATATCTATTGCTCTCTTCTACTCTCATTATACTCATAGACATATAAACTCACATTAGTTCACATCTCTCATACAGTCAAAAGCTCTTTTGCTTTCTTTGTTACTTGTTATTGTTACTAAATTAGCCGGCTACAAGCCAAGGCTAATTATTTCACTCTCATGTTCTTCACTTTGTGTTTACTCTCTTTACTTGTATGTTCTGATTTTAAATTCATGCTCCCAAACCAATGTGTTTCCTACTGCTTCAGTTTATCATATTCATGATCTGTTTTTGTCTGTTGTTTTGTTGTTCGACATGTAACTGACATGTTTACATTATTGCTTCACCCGGCATGTTAGTTATGTCCTACCCCTTTTAGGATCAGCATTTTTACTTCCCCTGTAGTTTGCCTCAGTGTGACTCTACTCTGTTTTTGAATACTTGTGTATTTGTTGTCCAGTTCTGGAATGCACCTATTTTTGCAAAACTGATTTGTTACCCTAAGTTGTCTGATTCTATGTTTAACTCTGTTCTCAGCTGTTTGTTCTGGAATTCATATTGTGTTGGTACCATTAGCTATCCCCTAATCCCATAAACCCCTACAACACCTCTAAGTTTCTGCTTGTTATGTGTTCACTGTACATGCCCTATGTGTCCCCAATTCCCAACTTCCCTGTGTGAAAGTTTGTTGTTGAGCAATGTTGAATCTGATTGCTTTATGGTTGATCTGCTATTTGTTACTGTTCTTGTTCAAACTATTTTACTATTAAGCAACTCCTATTTTATAAGACTTCTTCATTCAACTCTCACTCTACTCTTAGGTCCTTAAGTTCTGCCCCTCCAGTGTGTGACTGCTTTGGGATTCCTGTGAGATCCCTCTGAACTCCGATGCACTGGAGTTGGCTCTTTCACTGGACTTACTCAATTCTGGTTATGAAATATGGGTGTGAGCTCTGCCCGGGATCCTTGAGGTCCTTAGGTAACTCTGACACACCCAGACATGAGAAAGGCTATGACTTTGGCATATAAGGCTTTGGACAATTTGGTACATTTGGGCCTACTTCAGGCTCCCTATAGTTTAACTTCTTCTTTTCCATTATCTATTTATGTAATTTATTCAGTTGGTTTGTAATAATTATTTGTAAACATATATTGGGGTTGGCTAGTGAAATGAGATGGGTAGTTATATATTCTATCATTGGGTAGAAATCATGCCTTAGGATTTTTCATTCCCTATATCTGCATTAGAATCCATGCTTAGGACCAACATATTCATTCAAACCATGCCAAACATGCATTATATATCATGTCTTTAAGGCTTTTCATGTTTACTGCTTCAACGCACAACATGTCCTTAATTTATGCTTATGCCTACCACTTAGAAATCCTGCTCCTGGAATAATAAATTTAATATAAAACCGTTACTCCTGTGCATTCAAAATCATGTTTTCAATCATCCTGTACTCTTTGTGCATTTAGAAATCATGCTTTAGGAATTCTGTGCATTCTAAAATTATGTCTTAACCATTCTGTATTTTAAATGTGCATAAGAGTTATCATGCCCTAGGACTCTGTTGCATTTGCTTAACCACGTCTAGTTTAAACTACTGATTCATGAAAAGGTATAACACAATCTCACATATGATTATCCTGTTTTAGATAAAACTGGTAAAAATCCCTGCATTTTCCTAACACCTAGAACAACATGCTTTTAGGTAAATAACTTCTGAATTGCCTAAAGTTTAACATGCTTAAAAATCAGTTGGCAAACTGATTAGGCCCATGCTTCTGGGTTTATAAAAAATAGAGCTGCATATTTATGTGCATGGGTACTCACTTAGAATCCTGCTTAGGATCCTGGCTAATAAAATTGCTTTTTGTTTGTGTTTGAGACGTGTTGATTATGTGCATTACTTGTGGAGGTAAATCTAGGCCTCATAACTGCTTTCCTGCATTTATCTATTAGTCCTATTTGTTCTTGCCTGTCTCATAGAATTTTATCCTTTCAAATTCTTAGGGGTCTGTCTAGAACTACCTATATCTAGAGAACCAAAATTCCTCCAGGACCACAAGGAAGGGACGGGTAACATCACGCATAGAGATCGCTAAATAAACTCGCTTAATAACCGTTAAGGGGTGGGGTAAAGGGTAGATATGGATATGATGACCGGTGCGCTAATGCCACATGTATCCCCTCACTGAAGAGTCATTACTGGGCATTGCATTGATGTGATCCTATAGGATAAACAACTCAGGGCTCTCCATCCCCTACATATATGTGCTTAGACCATAAATCTTTCAAAACTACTTCACATATGTGTGCTTAGACTGCGAATCTTTTAAAGCCATTACTTGTTCCCATGTGTATACTTTGACTGACTATTTGTTGTTTGCTTAAATTCACAAAGTTCGTTCGGCTGGGAACCAACTTTGAGGGGTGCCTAACACCTTCCCCTTGGAGTAATTTCAAGCCCTTACCCAATCTCTAGTTATTCAATTAGTGTTATTGTGACCCTTAATAGGTGCCCTAACGCACCTTAATTCGTTAGGTGGCGACTCTTCAAATCCTTCACATCCCTTATCCTAAAAGGAAATGAGTTGTCCCAATAACGTCAAAAACCCGGACCGATCCGAAAGGAGAGGAAAGAGGGCGTCGAGATAGCATGGCGACTCTGCTGGGTATTCTAGGCTTTTACCACTACAAACCATTTTTTGTGAATTCGTCTAAGTATGCCTGGTTTTGTTAAATACCTACACCCTTTCCCTTTCCCCTTTATGTGAAATTAATTGTTTACTTTCCCAAGTATTTATTCTTCTAAATGAAACTGACATGTTTCTTTTTGCTTTCCTTTGTAACTTCTTTTCAATCATAACGGTTGTATTTACCACTTTCATAACGTGCAAATACATGACAACATGTTTTTATTGCGTATTTTATTGTTGCATAATCATGCTCAACATCATATTCCACTCGTGCCTATACAAATACTATAGCAACACTTGATGAGTGGTTGCGCTCTTCTATTTTATATCACCCCCTAAATTCGGAAAAGCTTATTTACGGTAAAACTAGTCGATCAGCGGTGTAGTCGACGGTTCCGTTCCTTTCCCCCTCAAGTTGTCCGCTTGAGGGTACCAATATAGAAGCCCATAGTAACTTTACTCTGATTATAACTATACATGCATCATGTTCAAACTTAGCCGGGTTAATATGTTGTCGTCATAATAACCTTTAGGAAAAGCCTTGTCCAAAGGTCCACTGGGGTTTCCATAATCCCAACGAACGCAACCACGATCTGTGCATTAATTTGGAGAAATAAGTGCCAATATGATAATCATTGATGTATAAGTAGTCGAATCTGGAGGTGGAAATGCTCTAACTTTATTTGTTTTGCAGAAAATGAGGCACGAAGTCCCCAGGTTCGGCATGATCCAAAATATGTAAAAACGATTAAGCCTGGGGAAGGTCTTTTTGGGACCAAGTATATTAGATTTACCTGCTTTTTCCTAAATGTAATAAGTCCAAGTGCCAATAGTGACTTATCTTTTATTATCTTAGTGTCGTTTTGGGATTCGTCTGTTTTTTATATTAATAAAATGAGGCAATTATTAGCATCTAAGTTCTCCAAATCAACTTGTCACTAGGCCTACCTCGGGCACAACGAGGCTCCCAAAATAGGACGCGAATTTACATTCTGCAATATGTTTTTAAGTATTGCAAATATTCTATTCAGAACTCTTACTAACTTGGCTACCTTTTGTTTTTATTTCTTTCTTTTGATTATCCACATTCCACAAAGGTTGGTTCATGCATACGGGCATCATCAACTTATCATACCGGATCCAAAGGCCCTACCATCAGAGCTGTGGAGAAAGGATCATTCCACAAGAATTAGACTATCAGACCATCCATGGCCCGACGAGTCCCGGGGTAGCAAGGCTGAACAACATTGTTTGTTTTGTTTTTTCCAAGAAAATGATTTCCCTTTTTGTATTGTTTTAAATAAAATCTCCAGCGTTCCAAAAACGTGGTTTACATTATTGAAAATCGCTTTTATGTTTTAATGGATCGATATTTATTATTACCATTTTCTCCCATATCTTTATCTTTACTGCATTACTATTTTCTATCTTGATGAACCAACAACTATGGCATGTAATGAGGTAACGCAACAAAAGGATAGTGATTCAGAAGAAGAGGATGCCATACCCAAGGAAATCGTGAGGGAAGTAGAGGATTTTAAGAACAAGCCCAAGTCCAACATGGACGAGACTGAGATAACTAACTTGAGAGATTCCGAAACTGTCAACGAGACACGCATCAACATTCACTTATCACCATCAAAAAAATAAGATTACACATAGTTCCTGAAAGAGTATGAGGACATCTTTGCATGGTCATACGATGATATGACCGGGTCAAGTACATCTATTGTGGCCCAAAAGTTGCCTACAAACCCGATGTGCCCACCAGTGAAGCAAAAGCTCAGAAAGTTCAAGCCTGATATGAGTTTGAAAATCAAAGAGGTTCACCAAGACATAATTTCGGCACATCCCCAGAATTCAGAACAAGTTTGCCGATGCATTGGCCACTCTATCATCCATGATACATCATCTAGATAAGAATTTCATTGACCTTATTCCAGTAAAGATCCATAGCCAACCGGCATTTTGTGCCCATGTTGAAGAAGAAGCACGCAGAAAACCATGGTTCCATGATATTAAGGAGTATTTGTCAAATGGAGAATACCCAGAGCTTGCAAACCATACTCAGAAACACATGCTTCGGAGATTTTCCAACAGTTTCTTTCACAGCGGAGGAACCCTGTACAGGAGAACTCCCGATTTGGGATTATTGAGATGTGTCGATGCAAAGGAAGCCTCCAGATTACTTGAAGAGATACATGCCGGGACTTGCGGCCCGCATATGAATGGTTTTGTCTTGGCCAAAAAGATACTCAGAGCCGGTTACTTCTAGATGACCATGGAAACAGACTGCATCCAGTATGCCCGAAAATGCTACCGATGACAGGTACATGCAGATATGATAAAGTTACCCCCAAATGAGATCAATGAAACAAGCTCTCCTTGGCCATTTGTCGCATGGGGAATGGACGTCATTGGACCGATCGAGCCTACAACCTCAAATGGACACAGGTTCATCTTAGTAGCTATTGATTATTTCAACAAATGGGTCGAAGCAACATCTTACAAAGAAATGACTAAGAAAGTCATGGCAGACTTTGTCCGCGACCATGTTGTTTGTCGATTTGGAGTTCCAGAATTAATCATCACCGACAACGGCTCCAATCTCAATAGTGATCTGATGAAATCCATGTGCGAGACTTTCAAAATCAAGCACAGGAATTCTACAGCCTATAGACCTCAAATGAATGGAGCTGTAGAAGCCGCAAACAAGAACAACAAGAAGATATTGAGAAACATGATAGAAAAAGACACAAACAGTGGCACAAAAAGCTATCATCTGCCTTACTGGGATATCGCACCACAGTCCGCACATCAACTGGGGTAACTCCTTACTTTCTGGTTTATGGTACGGAAGCTATTTTTCCTGTCGAAGTGGAAATTCCTTCCTTAAGAATCATACAAGAAGCTGAGCTCAGCGACACAAAATGGATAAGAAGTCATTATGAGCAGCTAGCCCTCATAGACAGGAAAAAGATGAATGCAATATGTCGCGGACAAATTTATCAGAGCAGATTGACCAGAGCCTTCAACAAAAGAGTCAAGCCAAGACAGTTCACACTGGGGCAGCTGGTGTTAAAGAAGATCTTTCCGCATCAAGATGAGGCCAAAGAGAAATTCTCTCAAAACTGGCACGGTACGTATATGGTTCATCGAGTATTGACGGGAGGAGCTCTCATACTTGCAGAAATGGACGGAGAAGTCTGGCTCAAACCACTTAATTCTGATGCAGTCAAGCGATACTATGTGTAATTCTTTATGAATCATGTAAGTTAAACTATGCCCGACATGATTCCCGTTTAAGAGGGGATACGTACGCGGCGGGTTCGGTCATAATTCAATAAAAATCTCATTCCCCCCCCCCCCC